>JAZHYW010023527.1:0-32438 GCA_037355805.1 Ixodes ricinus
CCAACATTTTTTTACTTCTGTAGGAAATTAACAAAATTAAACTAGCATTAGCTATTTTATGACCTCAGAGATGAAAAAAAAGCTTGAGTTACTGCGCGCGTTTACAGTAGAATTGGCGAGAGAAAATAACAAGTACAAGCTGCTAACGAACCGGCAAAGTTTGGTTGTTTTTCTTCACTAAAGCAGTTAAAAAAGCAGAATGTCGAACAATATCAACACCGACATAAAAAAAAATTTCACTGTACTGTTTATAAAGGAGGAAGTGAGCAGTGAATCCATGGGTGCAACGGCGGACCGACTTCAGCAGCTCACTACGGAAAAGAGGAGCTTGGATCCCCTGGACATTGTGTATGTTGCTAAAACCGTCGAGAACATCGCGTCAACAGGATCTGTTAGTAGACAGGTGAGAAAAAAAGAACGATCAATTCATTTTATTAGATAACAGGCGATATATGCGTGCGCTAAGACGCCACCTGCAATTTGGGTATTTTGAAATATCTATAAAGATATATAAATATTTTCACAGCAAATTAAAAGGGCCTTTTCACTTAGTGTGAAAAATATACCTTACCTTATTAATTTGTCCACGCGATGCATCAACTTTTTTTCATTTCTGTAAAATGCTTTAGTTACTATTTAAGTAAAGAAATAACCGGGAACAATAATCCCCATTTAGAAACTAAAAAGATAGCATAATGCGCTTCAAATATATCTAAAAAATGTAGTTATTTTCTGGTTAAATATATTTTACGTATAGATGGGTCTTGAAGGACGAAGAAATAGGAAAACTATAGCTGAAGTAACGCATACAAATCCTTTCAATTACAGGTCGCCCAAGACGTCGTCACCGCCCTTGACAACGTGCTGAATGCAGAAGAATCCACTTTGCAGCTATCGCGATCTGCAAATTCAACAAACCGGTCAGATTTTTTAGCATCTACTCATTGCAATCGAGAATATATAGAAATCAATTTGCTTTAATCCGGCATATTTGCAAAGTTACTTACTATAGTCACAGTCTGCTATATTAACTCTCCGTCTTTTCATCACACTCGTTTCAATCAGCAAGAAAATTATTTTTAAAAAAAACTACGGAGATGTGTGTCATGTTCTTTAAAACAATCAAGCATTACATGTTATATTGTATAAAAACTATAAATTGTGTTTAAATTATCTCGCGCGCAGTTTTCGGCACTGAAGGATACAAGCCAAGATCTAAGCAATTAGGATCTCATGATTTTATAAACAATGTTCGCTTTAAGCAGCAATAAGCGTTTAATTTATTTTTACTGTCAGACACTCAAACATTATCAATCATTTAAGGACAGAAAAATAAGTCAATACAAGGCAAGAGACTACAACCCCTGCAAACGTCAGAAATGTTTCTTTTTTTCTTTTTTTTAGGTTCGCGTTTTTTTTTAGTATAGTGTCGAAGGTACTTGTAGCAAAGAATGCATTGTGTGTTGCCTTGCGTTTGTGCTATGTTTCTGTGTGAATGAGTGGAGCTAAAACAAGGAAACAATTGCCAGTGTGAACATACATGTTATGCCTATTTCCCAGAATTTTAGGTGCCATGGAAGAGGTGTCCCGTCGCTTGGACAGCGACACAGTCGTGTTTCAACGCTCTGTCGCACTTGGGAAGATCTCCAAATTTGAACCGTCAACATTGGGCGTGGCCATCCATTTGGATTTGGAACAAAGATACAACTTTGTGGACCCTCAGAATCTTACCCAGGCAAGAACATTTGTCAAAAGAAGGGTCGCGAATTTCATATTGGAGAGTTTTTATAGATCATTCCGATAACTAAGATAACGATACCCGATACTTCGCCGGCGTGTGTGCGTGAACATCACTTTCGGAGGTATGGGAACGATCTCCTAAAACAACCTATTGACGCGACAGTGCGGTCAAATTCACGTTTATTACGTTACCGATGCCTTCTTTGCTCTTTTATTTTTATTACCATTTTCTAGGTTTTTTTTTTAAATATTATCTTTTACCTCACGGTAGACAAGAGGGGCTGTAGACTCTGCAAGCTCATCTAGCGCTGTTAAAATGTCACGTGACCACACGACCCGTGCTTCGCTGAGCCCTTCCTGAAGCTCAGGTGAACCTTACACGGCATTGGGTTTTCTTCGATGAATCGTACCACCCTTTGCGGTCTGTCGTAAGCAGAAACGAAGTTTTGTTAGGGTGTACAGTTTATCATTGTTCGCATCTTTGTAATGATATGAGTAAGAGTAAGAATCTGTCGCACTCACAAGATATATTTCTCAATTGCGTGTTTCGGCCGCCTAGGTTTCTTACTCTGTCACATTTGTTAGTTTATCTAAGACCACATCGTTTTTGTTTTTGTAGCGTGAGCTACACTGGCCGAGGTTGAGCAGTTTCGCATGGCTCGCATAATGAGCCGTGCTCCGTGCTGCGCGAGCACGAGGAGCAGTGACGTCACACGGCGCACAACTGGCGGGCCGGAGCCGCCGCCGCCGCGCGCGCCTCGCCGGCCTGCACATTCCAGAGGAGCGACGTCATAGCCGCGGCAGACGGACTAGCTGGCGCCACCGCGTGCCCAGCTGTCCGCGTCCGTTGCGCAGTAGCCAAGTCTGACGCTGCACCGGAGCCGCTTGATAGCGCCCCTCATTTTGTGCGCATAAGCTCACGCTATGTATATCCTGGCACACCCGAGCTAATGCACTGCAATTTTTTTTATTATTGACGAGTGAACTTTTTTGTTTCGGTCCAACACGTTCGGGCACGCCGTGGAGCAGTATGTACATTTTCAGTCGTTTAAAGAGGCTTAGAGAAACATTCAATCACCGCTATAGACTGAGAACGGCAGGGCGTGTCTTTCGAACGCCAGGCCTGCAGCACGCGCTGCATGCCTTCCGTCGTGCTTTGACAGCGCGCACGCGCTCCAGATGCTCGAGACGCCGAAGCGCTATCGAATGTAGGAACATGGCTTCCTATATATTGATAAAGATTGGCAGCTCGCTACGAGAAGAGGCCGCCGAAATGGAAAAGGTGGAGCGGCAGACAACGGATGAGAGGAAAGCCACGTAACTGGCGCCCCGCTGCGGCGAGACGCCGAAACACACTTCTCCCGAGCGAACGAGCGTGTTTCGGGTCATCGCCGCTGCAAAAGCTGTGCGCTGACGTCCAGGTTTTCCGAAAAATGGCTCTTTGATGCTCTATGCTACAAGATCCTCGCGCTCCAAATCTGCTACCGGGCACTCTATGGCTCTGTTGTCGAACTGCCAGGCTTTGCGACTATAGAGGAGGCTATGCTTTAGCCCATCGCTCAGCCTCGCACGGACGAATGAAGAACCAGAAGGGCGAGGGCGGCGGCGGCGGTGGCGGCGTGGAGACGGTGGCCGGGACTGTCGGCCTGGGTGCCTTGGTGCTGCTATTACCGCATGGTTGTGGTCGATGTGTTCGTGCGTAAAGCAGTTCTAACAAAAAAAAAGCCCTCTAAAATATGAATTATTTTGTTCCGCCTCGCAACAGCGTTGCACAAAGAGACCGATATGTCTAACTTCGTTAGGGGCTTTTCGTACATCGCATAGGTTGCGGATTTCTGGTTTGTGGTCGCCAGCTCAATCTCTGTTCTATGTGACGGCAAACGCTGGGGAAAGGGGTTTCGGTTTTAAAGCCGTTACAGGAAACACAATCACTTTCTCCAAGTACTTTCAAGAGACAAAATACACGTAGAATACCTGTTCTCAGGTAATTACAAGGGCAAGTGCAGAAATACTCGAAGTATTATAGGCGCGTCTGTGTTAACCAGCGTTCGTGTCGAGAGCTAAGAACGGGCAGTTTTGGTGTGGCGGGTAGCAACGTTCCCAATAACGCAGTACACAAATGTACGGTATATTAAAAATTTGTTTTTATAGACCCCTAAACATGACGATGATCTTAATAGGCAGTTTTAGCATAGCGTTACCGCAGGCTACGTGGGCACGGCAACGCTCTTTGCGCGCGCTGAAAATTATGCTTTAAAAAAGCAGCCCGAGCTTCAGGTATACAATGCTGTACTTACGGCAGCCTGCGGTCACGCTATCCTAAAACTTCCTATCAATAGCCATTGCGCAGTTCGATCATGTATTGCAATACGCTAAAACCACAATGGTGAGGAGCGAGTTGTGAGCATGCGACAGGAAGACATCTATAGGGAGTATTCACTGGACGCTATATTTGTGGGTACTGTTTAGAGCGCATGCTCACAACGAGCTCACATCAATAGGCTGCTAAGACCGGAAATCTGGATGGTGTGGAATGCACGTTGCAAAAGAACTGTGGAAGCTCGCCATCGCAGCACGCGCTCAGCATTCGCGCCAACAGCTATGGCCGCCAGTGAATACTCCCTATAATGTGAACGCGTCTCTTCCGTGGCTTGACGGTCACCATCCGCGGCACACCTTTTGGAGCACTAATGGCCAGGCGAAGCGCAAACAGCACGATATTTTGATCACCCTCAAAAGTATTTCGCCACGAACAGTGTCATGGCCGGTGCCCAAAACGCGCTTGCCCTTCGCAAAGCTTCGCAACTTGAAGTTTTCGCAACTTTTAAATACCAACATGCTGGTTTTCTAGCGCACATCAATATCTCCCTCACCTATAATATGCTCCTGCCCGGACCGCTTCACCTTTGTAGACAAATACATTATTTTTAGCGCACTGACCAGTGTCAGCGAGCGGGTGCACAGGAAGTCCTGGAGAATCTATCCCCGTCTCTTTCTCCAAGTTCTGGAATGCATGAAATACATTATAGGGAATCGGTGAAATAAACGGCGTGTCACGTACGTATATGTTTCCGCTTCATTTAGCCGGAAAACTGAATGATTATATAGGTCACGTGATATCGGGTCACGTGACGTGACGTCGATTTCCCGGCTATATTTAGAGGGAAAACAAGATCGGTGTCTGGTTGACAAGACGTAAGTTTTCCCACTAAGTTTAGCGGGTCGCTGAATTGGTGTGTAGGTCGCGTGACGTCAATTTTCCACTAAATTTAGCGGGAAATCTGAATTGATGTCTTGGCTACAAGACGTGAATTTTCCGGCTAAATTTAAAGGGGAAACAAGCTGACGTATAGGTCACATGACGTCAATCTTCCCAACGTGCATGGGTCTCGTGTCGTTACGTGATGCCACATTCCTCGCTGAATTTATCAAAAAACGCACGGAGAACCGTACAAAACTTTGGGATTAGGGGTACCGTTAAAAAGCATTTCAAGCTCTAAAACACCAAACAATCAATGCTCAAAGTAGTTACCGATTACATGACATCGAAAGGTTCTTCAATATCTTACGTAGACTGCACATCACTTGGCTCTTAAGATGACTTCATCTATTAGCGGCAAGATGCTTTGGTGGCTCCCTCTATGCTTCCCTCTCGTGATGTCATGACCTTGCGCAGAAGAAGTTTGATGGTGTTTGTAATAGACCCTTTCCGGAATTCAGTCTGGCTACTTTGATCACTATCATCATCATTAAAAATGGCATATGTGCTATACTAATGGCGGCCTTCTGTCCACTGATGAAGAAAGAAGTTGAAGATGCTTCTAAGCTGATGATTCGAGACCTATTCGCGACTCCAGCGAACTATAGGGGCGCGCTGGTCAGGCAAAATGGCGGACGAAAGGAGGTCGTTTTCGTCGTTCAACACGCGGACCACCATAAATGTCTTGCACTGCAGCGCAAAATCGGTGTTACATATGAAAGCAAAGCAATTTTTCGACGGTAGAAACCTTCTTCTAGTCAGTGCGTAGGAATGACACGGCGGAAGAATAAAAATAATTACTGGGAACGATGTTTGTTTCTATGCTGCCTATACGAGAACCAAGCAGTGATAGCAGACGACAGAGTCGAAACGACCTCCTCTCTGAGCTTCTCGGCGTTGCCACTACGCGGCGTCGATTTCGCTGGAGTCGCGAATGCATTCTAGACGTTAGCGCGACGTGAAGCGGGAATCGGATGCAAGAATCACGTAAGTGTTCATTTCTAACTCGTCCGCAGTCCATCTGTTAGTAGCAGACACTTGGCTTCAAAGCCCCTTGACGTATAGAACTACAAGGCATCTATGTTGGTTAGCGCTTCGTTCTGACTGGTTGCATCTTTTTCGCCACCGACAATGAAAGAGATTGAAAAAGAACTGTACAGTGAAGCGCATGTTCTCGTTTACCGTTGACTTGCGAAAGTGACGGTACCCCATAAAATACTGCAGACCACAAGTTTACGGCCGCCATTAGTACGGTAAAAAATAGACTGCCATTTGAGCCACCAGATGGCACTGAATTCCGGAAAGGGTCTATTAGCGTGGTGGAAGCTTGAAATCATTGCGCTCTTAAAGTAACAATGCCAACACCGTCAAAAATCAAGTTCTCACATTCCTCTTATTTCCGTCGATGAGAAATCCTTTGCAGACGTCGTTGTCAGCAGTCAGCCAATCGTGGAAGGTAGACCGCAGCGACGCTTTCGATCGCGCACATCACCATGACCTTTGCATCGCTTGTCACTCAGGCGAAAAATGCAGAGTCACTGGGCTTTGGACGCGCACGCGGCGTCTCATATTTCGTGGAAAAGAGCTGCTGCGCAAGCACAGGACGCCTGCCGCAGCCCAGTTAAAAAGTTGGCAATACACAGAAGGAAATTATTGGAAAGGTCTATAGACAATTGCAAGAATGGCAGACCTCACTGGTGCCCCATGCCCGCAAGCATGCGCAGCGTGCGCATGAACGTAGCTTTGACAAGCATGTAATTGCCTGCACTTGCCCGCACAAGCAGAAACTTCGGGCCGGCCAGATGGCCCACTTGCACTCGTCTATAGGCACTGTTCATTAACTCTCCGTTGTGAGAAGCTCATTCGACACAAGGTTACCTCGACCTCGCGCAATCGCTCCAATTTCTTTCCGGGCGCCGCAGAGACAAGGAAGAGCGAACGTTATCACTGACTGGGAACCAGCGATGTCGTGACGTTCGGTGACGAAAATGCTATTTAGGAATTTCCCAGTATCCGGGTGGGATCAGGAAATGTGAAGAATTTTATTTACGTGAAGAATTTTATTTTAATCAATAAACGCTTACAAGAAGAAAAAAAGGTGGATATGTCGAAAAGGACGACACATTTTTTGGCGGAAGTGTCTATTTAAGAAAGATTGGTGAGTATCTATATGGAGCTCAAGTTAGTTTGTTTTTTAGCTGGAGTTGGGGTGACGTCGAAACGACAGAGCTGTGATTGGTTCCAATGGAAGAATAGTGGTTAAACCTCAAGGCAGCTAGCATTGAGGCATCCTTCAATCAGAGCCAATCAGTGCTCGGCGCTCTGACATCACTGCTACCCCTGTTCAAAAAGCAGACGAACTTGCGCTCCACATAGTCAATGACGGCTTGAAAGACACGGCGTGTGGTGAGTCCTTAACATCTTATAATAGCTCTGCCCCCAACCAAATTGCGGCATTTGCCGATACGAGCGCCGAAGAACCAATCACGAGGCAAAAAGCGTCAACACAATACCTTTATTTCTCTTAAACGGCCGGTGACTCTCAGTCCGATATCTTTTACCATGAGAAAGTGCTGTCTTTGTTTCACAGTGTTGCTATTTGATTTCCTGTCCTTACAGGGAACAGACGTGGCCTTTGTTTTCTCCAAGAGCAACCAGTTTCAGTTGGACCGCGAGCTGAGCATAGGGGTCATGGGATCGAGCTCACTGTTCGAAGACTCCTTTCAACCGGCGGACGACGAGTCTTCTGAACTGGTTTTTGAGATCTGCAGCTCTGTCTTGCTGGCCAAATATGAAAACGAGGAAGTTGACAATGTTCGGGAGCCCTTCAGCATATACTTCAAGCAGTCCTGCGTAAGAATATAGTTGACTATGTTGACTCGGTTAATGAAGTAATGCGGCATTCCGTTATAGGAAAAACAAAGTGAGCGTCATCTTTTGTCGTTTACCACTGTTTTACTCCTTCTCCCAACTAAATTAGGCAAACACACAGTATTATCAAAGTTGTTTTCTTTCGTTTCAGTAAATGGAACCTGTAAACTTTCACAGCAGTTAGCGTTTGTAAGGATCTTATATTCAATAGGTATAGGAATGACATTCGAGTTTTTCCAGCTACGCGAAATAATGGATGGAAGTCAGTTTTTATGTCTAATAAGATAACTCCAATATTGTGCTACGAATTACCTTACCCTCCTCCAGACGGGTGCTTATATCAAATACTTTATTCAAGATACTGCATTTCAATTAATTTTGGTACTAATTCGCAATATTTCAAATACATTTATTCGAGAGTATTTGCTACTCTATCTTAATTACATTCCTCAGTGTCTTGTACTAATTATCTTAAATACCTAATTTTATATTTGAAAAAAAATTGTCGCGGAAATTTTTTACGAAAATAGTAATCAGTACGCCCCAGCACGTAGTTGAACAGATCGCTAACTTGAAGTGGAAACGACCGAAGACTGAACAGGAAACAAAGCAGGACTAAATATAATAACATGAAATGTCAACAAAAAATAAATAACAAAACAATAAGAAGAAACTTTATTTTGTGTGTTTTGAAAGTGCTATTATAAGAACCGCGACAGCATAACCTTTTCATGAGGACAGAGATGGCAACAGCTAGGGCAGTAAACATGCTACCAGCACGATGAACTCTCAAAATGCTAGAAGAGCTGTACAACATTATAAACAAACTCCTATTTTAAGTAAAAACAAAATTTTTAAAAACATGCAAGAAAGGCGGAAGTGCTTGACCGTGTCCCCGTGCGCCTTTCTTTTCGAAGATTTGGTCATGCTTGAGTGCTGCAGTTTGGGGTACCCTACTTGAAGAAGGTGCGGCAAGTTTCATGCCTAGAATGCGTGAGCCCTCGTGACTACGGCGCTTAGCAAAAACGCTCCGTCGAAGCTGCGCATTTTAAATCCACCAGAATGTGATTGTCAGCGATGTTACTATGGAGTGAAGTCTTTTTTGCGCATTTGTCTTAAAAATGTAATAGTGTAACCTGCACCACTGCAGGGAAAACAACATGAGCAGTACTCCAAATATGTATGTTTTTCATGTTCTGTGTTCATCTTCTACCTTGTGTCCCGTCTTTTTTGCATTGTTCTTCACTATGTCCTTCAACCAACCAGCACAGCAAGCTACCCTGCTACTCCAAATATATTATTACGATGGTATTTAGTAAAATATTTTAAATACTTTTGTCTGAATATCTTGTCCAACACGTTGTCCTCTGGATAGTTCCAAACGCGTCCCTACTTAGGAAGAAATACAGTGAGTTAAAGACGTGATATTGCTAATTTAAAAGGTATATAAATTTTAATATTTTGAACGTGTGGGAAAAACAGTGATTAGCTTCAGCAGGAGAGGAAAAAAAGATGATGAAAATTTATTTGACTCCTCCGACTGACAGCCAGCATTTCACATCAGAAGAAGCTATGTTTATTTTCAAACGACGGTTGGCAAAGGGAGGCTTCCAAGGGGTTCCTTTTTTCATGTTAGTGCAGTTTCATTCCTCAGCAACGACCAGATGGCTTCTTGAATCCGCGCTTTGAATTCCAGGATGTAACGCCGGTGGAAGTTGAGTGTGTCTTCTGGGATCCGAGCTTAAACGATGACCTCGGTGCATGGTCCACCGCTGGGTGCGAATACATCGGATTAGAACGGGGGTACCATGTCTGCAACTGCTCCCATCTGACGAGTTTTGCTGTGCTATTTGTGAGTCACACTATTCTTCTTCCTTTTAGTTTAGACATGACGATGCTTGGTAGCCATTGCGTATATTATAAATCTTTATCAGTAATCAAATTACGTTTTGTTTTTGTTTATATTGCCGAGGCGAACGTGAACATATTTTATGTATTGCTGAGTCAAAAAAAAAAGTGCTACAAGTGGTTCTATTTTTCCGCGAAAAATGCACAATAGAGGTGTGTTCGTTCTGACCTGAAGCGCAATTATTGTGTGGTAGAACCACACGGTATGTACACAAATACTAGCGATGTGAATATGTTTGGGTGCTATCTAACAAACTAGAATATTATGGTAACTTAATCGGTGCTCAAGAATTGCAGATGTACAGACACATGAGACGTTCCCCTCAATGACAATGAATGATGTCCACGAGTGTAGTGAATTCTTTCTGAAAGTGCGCCATTTAGAACATCCTTTCTGATATATATATATATATATATATATATATAATTTTAATTCTATTATACTTCAGGGAGCTTTCGAACCACAGGAGATCGAAAAAATAAAGAATCTGAATTTATTTATAAATTGAATACTTTAGAACCGAAGGGCCTTAACAGTTCGAAAGGGTCATTGCCGTCTTTTTTTATAGACATTTAATTGAGTTCTTCTAACCGGTGCCGCACTGCTGCGTTTTTTTTCTTGCTTTATCGTTTAATTTGACACGAGCAAACTCTTTACATTGGGCCTCTCATTGGCTTCACATGACACCAGGTATAGTTGGCTTATGTCCAACCACATGTCCCAAAAACTGGTTGTGTGATAATAATAATATTATATTTAATTACTTCAATACTATTTACTGCTTTTTTATCGGGATATATTAAACTTTTAAGCGAGAATTCAGTTGACTAGGTACCCGCTAAACGGTAAGCATTTTTCCAATTACTTCTTTGCGGCCGAATTTCTCTAATTGAAAGAAAAGGAAGACGAAGTGTTCCTCTTTGGACTGACGAAGAGCCTACCAGGCCCGAAACGTTTCCGTAGACAACTTTTTGGCGACTTTCTCCTCGTTTTGGAAGACCATCTCCACAAGGGCAAATATATTTTGGAATATATATATTATATATATACCGGGTGTTTTTTTTATTCTTGCAGGTTTGTTTTTAAAAAGCCATGAAAGCTACACTTATGCGCTTTGTGCGAGTGAGTTATACACCCAGGGGCACATTATGCGGGTGGTTAATCTTTGCAATAGGTCGGCTACTTAATTAAAATTCACTAATTAACGTTTTAATTAGTGAAAATAGACGTATGGTTCCCATTAGAAACTTGCTGAGCGTCGTCCAAACCCCTAAATCAGTCATTTTAGAAAGACTTTCAGCGCGTCAGAAGCGTAGTAGTGCACTAAAGTTACCACTCGTGGAGCAGGTACAAGGCTAGCGGTTTCGGTAAGGCGCCCGCGCAATTTTTCCGTCTCTTATCTAGCCCCAGCCTTGTACCTGCTCCACGAGTGGTCACTTCAGCGCACTACTGCGCTTCACACGCGCTCAAAGTCTTTCTGAAAATTACTGACTTAGGGGTTTTGGACGACGCTCAGCAAGTTTCTATTTGGAACCATATGTCTATTTTCACCAATTAAAAAGTTAATTAGTGAATTTTATTTAATTAGCCAACTTATCGCAAAGATTAGCCGCCCCCATAATGTCCCCCTGGGCGGATAACTCACTCGCTACAAACCGCATAATTGTAGCTTTCACGGCGTTTTTAAAACAAATCTGAAAGAATAAAAAGAAAAAAACACACGGGGTATATTATATATATATACCCTGTTTGGGATCTGAAGAAACTATGACCCGATCGACGTGATGGTAGTGATGGTAGCGGTTTATCAGAATGAGAACATGGCACATTTGCTTCTGCGCGCGACTCCGTTGCCCACTTCTTCGTCGTCCCGTGTGCATTCTCCAACATCCTCCCACCCAACAAAGTCAAACCGACGGTTCCATCGGAATTTCTAGACGGTAAAGAAGTTGAACGGGTCTTCTTCTCTTCACGCGACTTCCGAGTCGAATAGTTCAGAGCACGCACTCCCATCTCGACCAGGAAAGGTCTTGTCGACGACGGCCAGTTATCAAAATGTTCTTGGGCGATGGTTGTTCCTGAGAAGCACGACATCTCTCACTTGAATGCCGCTTGAGTTAGATAAGCCTACCGTGTTTGCAGGTTGCAGCTCGAAGTGGCTAAATCTGAAATATATCACATTATACGTCCTTCGCCGCTGGCTCCATGTAAGCATTTTCTTCTTCGGAACGGGAGTAGAACATTTCTGCCACTTCCTGGTTATTCTGGGTGGAACTTCGGGCCCGTGATCGGATGACGACCCGTCGTCCGATCTACCACGGCGACGCTTTTCGCTTGCAATATCTTGCATTTCCATCAAAGGCTGTTCAAAAAGGGCACTTAAATTGAGGCCCGCTTCGTCACTCACAAAGTCCTGGTAGCGGTAACCGTTGCTCTCGCAGAACGTTCGCAAGAGATGTCTAAAAGTTTCGGTAGAGATTTTGTAACCGAGTAGTCCACTTGACCCTTGCACACTCTTTTTTATGAGGCCACGAAGAACTTCGCCAACAACTGCGTCACCATCTTCCCCCGCCTTTCGATTCGCTGAGCCATTCAGCTGTTCTTTCTTTGATGCAAACGTCTTCGAAGGTGAACTCATAATCCCTCCGGGTCGGTCTCCTTTACGAATTTTCTTGCAGTCGATGCTGACCACTTTGCCCTCCTGAATCTCAGAGAAAAAGCTTATGAGGTTGGCCGGTTTCAGAATGTTCTCCCGTGTTTCAACAGCACCAGTGGGAGTCTCTTTATCCCCCTCCCTATCGTTGCTCATGACGTTCATGCCAGGGATTCCACTGTCCTCCTTAAAGTTACTGGCACTCAGCTCGTGCTGGCAACCGACAGTATCCGATAGCAGCTTAGCGTCAGCTGCTTCCCTGCCATCTTTGAAACCAGATTCCCTGCTATTGCCGGAGCTATTGCAGAAGTCAGTACCGTACAGGGCGCCCATTCCAAGACCTCTGTTTCGCCGGATTCCACGTTACTGTCTTTCCTCGCTGCTTCCTCGGGCACCGGTAGACTCGTGATGGTTGACTGTTTGGGCTCTGGCATATCCTCCTCAAGTACCGGTAGGGCATTCTTTTCTCGTAGCTGCTTAGAAGGCTGGTCACTTCGATGTCGAGTCATTACCTGTGTTACAGTTGCTTGGTGCCAGCCCACTTCCGGTAATGGTCGTACTGGACCTTGCAGTGTCCAACCAAATATCGTTTATACCGCTGTCAAAGCTCCGTCAAGTCGCTTGATAGCCCCAGTGACAGCCTTCCAGTAATTATCATCTCCGATCAGTATATCACTGTCAATGTCTCTCTTGAACCCTGAGCATGAAAGATCGGCGAGTTGCAGCGTGCACGATTGAGCTGCGCTGCAGAGACTTACAGGAAACGCAGAAGAATGGCAAATAGCAGGAACTTCGAAAGCCTCAATTCGTACCCGTCTCCGATCGTGTTGGCTTTGGAGCCATACCTCTACCTTGCGGATTTTACTCGCATTACCAAGTGCAGTATCGCCGAAGACTGTAATCCTCAGATCCTCTTTTCCTAGAACCTTACAAGACAGCTCTTTGACAAGCCTGGTCGTCACAAACGTCCTCTGGCTCCCTCCATCCAGTAAGCATCGGAATAGGCGGCGCTTAGTCTCCCCTTCTGCCCAGATTGTGGCGGTTTGCAGAAGAACTGTTTCGACGCTGTTAGACACCGCACTCGTTACTGACACTTCCGAAGTGCCTGGCTGTGACGAAGAATGAGGACTGTCTTTGGTGGGTTTGAGGTCAGGATCGCAGAGGCAAGTCACGTGTCTCCCTTGGCAGTTGGCGCAGCGGAGAAATCTGGCGTTGCGACAATCTCTTGCCCGGTGATATCTTTTGCAGCACCTGAAACATCGGCCGTCTCTCTTCAGTATTTCTTTTTCTCACTGATGGAACGCCCGTTGCATTGGTCGAACGAGTGCTCACGTGCATCGCAAAAAAAGCATTCGGCAGCTTGAGCGTCCGTCCTTGCAACCAAAGCTGCTGCCGATGGAGTGATGTATGCTTTGCGCACCTGATTTGATGAGTCCTCCTTTTGGGCCTTTGATTGATTCGGCTTGATCGAGCTTTATTTCCAGGACGCGCTCTCGGCTCTCTACCTCGGACTTCAGAAAATTCAAAAACGTTTGCAGACTACCGGTGCTATCCGTGATGTCGGTGGCTCTTTGCTGGCAGTAGCGGAGGACAAGATCGTCAGGAAGTCGCTTCTTCACGGCAGCATGTAGCAGCACACTGTACTCTTCCACCTTTACGCCAAGTGCTTCCAGGCTGCGGACATTTATCGTGATATCATCATACAGCCGTCTCAGAGCCGTGACGTCGCTCGACGTGGTGACATTTTTTTAAATTCAAGAGTCGCGTCATGTGGTCGTCAATTATCGCCTGGGTCTGACCGAACCTGTTCTTCAAGAGATCCACAGCGATGTTATAGTTGTTCTCCGTAATAGACAATCCCCGTATGCTGTCTTCCGCCTTTCCGAATAGATAGCTTGTCAAATATCTAAATTTATCAATTGGAGAAAGGTCGGGGTTGTTGTGTATAGCCCCTTCGAATTGATCCCAGAAAGGTTTCCAGTTATGGAGATCTCCTTCGAACTTTCGGATCTCCAATCTTGGAAGTTTGATTGCTATCGTTCTTGACCTTAGATGACCTTGGTCCCGATCCTGTAGTCGTTCCACAGCGTTCGATGCGATGTTAGGCGTGCGCAGGGCATCCAGCTTGAGCGTGGTTCTTGTCCGTAAACGGCAGATCGACACTTGATAAGCCTCGACGCTTTCCATCTCTTCTTCAAGGTGATCAATATCAACCCCATCTTCAATCTCACTGTCAACTGCCTTCAATGCTGCTTCCTTCAGTTCGAGGATATTCAAGTTTTCTGTGAGCTCACCAGCGGTTGCATCCGAGGAATCCAGTAGAGCTTGCAACTCGTTGGTGGCTCTGGTCACCGCTGACCGGATGACGGCTCGTTTCCTCCGCAGTCGGTCCATTCTCTGAAGGCGAGTTGTTATCCGGGTTCCGTGTCTGTCAGATGGGGAGCTGTCACTCGTTTTGTCGGGCGTCTCCTAGATCCCGGGTTTCGGCACCAGATGTTTGGGATCTGAAGAAACTACGACCCGATCGACGTGATGGTAGCGGTTTATCAGAATGAGAACATGGCGCATTTCTTCTGCGCGCGACTCCGTTGCCCACTTCTTCGTCGTCCCGTGTCCATTCTCCAATATACCTATTGAAAAATCGCATTTGTATGAGAAATTTCTGTGTTCAATATTCACATTTGAACCATAAAAGATATATACGAACATATAAGAACCCTATGAGAACCATATAAGAGCTATATAAGACATATATGAACATAAGAACCATATAAGAAACCTGCGAGAAGTTTCTTATAAGTTTCTTATATGTTCTCACATATCTTATATAGTTCGTATACGGCTCTATATATCCTGTATGATTCAGATGGGTTTATTGGACTCAGAAATTTCTCATACAAAGAGCTCTTTCACAAGGGTATATAGATAGGAAATGTATGTAAGTACTGTGATATATTTTAGTAGGCCTCAGACGGTTTAGGGACAACCCCAAAAGTTGAACAAATAAAAATAACTAGCAAATGTGGCGTGGCCTGGGTAAGCGTTCACACAAGTACCTTCGCTGTAACAAGGACAAAAATATGCTTCGTTTTTGATAACCAGAACTACGGCTTTATTCTGCATCACGGTATTGATTAAACGAAATGTCAACTTGTTATTTAAGCAAAACATAATAAATATTTATCAATATATTTCAAAAACGTGCAATATCTCTCAATATAGAAATGTCTTTAGGCCACCGCAAAGACAGTTTCTATTTATCGATTTCTTTCAGAGGCATGGCGACAGGAGCAGGAGAAGTCCACATGATCACATTCTCAGCTACCTTACGTTCATCGGTATTGCCCTGTCAGCCCTCGGTCTTCTCATGGTGGTATTCACCTATATTTGCCACAAGTAAGTCATTGACGATGATCTATTCTTCGAAGCCAGTTATCTTGTAGATTTATTGAGTAGTCAATGTAATATCGTTTGCAACAAAATTGATTGACGCCTAGCATATATCTACTATAGAAGTACTTCACCACTGCAGCACAGGCATCTTAAGTAAAAAGTCTTCAAACTAAAGGCAGCTAAAGCATCGCCAATCATCTCCAGCCAAGTTGAAACGGAGGCAGAGCCGGGGTAGCAGTTGGTTATAGGCGAGTGTTCGCTAAAATGGCAGCTATATTTTCTATTTATCCCTTAGCATTTATTAACGTCAGGACAGAATAATATGCTCTTGACTACAAAACAAAAAACAAAAACACCTCGCTGAAAGCTTTCTGCGCATAGGGGAACTCAAACAATGCAATGGAACCTTGTGCTCCATTGCGTTTTTGAGGCGGAGACAGTGCCGTCGATTTTGCAGGCCTAAATTTAACCAAAATGTACGCAGCATACTGTTGCCAGCACTCCGGCCCCCGCCTAAAAACGCACAGCAGGTTCCCGTATACGTTGAGGTCCCCCTGCGCAGAAAACTTTCGGCAGTGTTTTTGTTTTTGTTTTTATGAGCCAAACATCGTGGTCGCATAGTCACAGTATGCGGTGAGAAAATGCGAAAATACAAAATGTCAATTCTGGCCGAGCACTGGTCTGTAAATCAGCTATCGCTACCCGGCTCTGTTCGTTTCTGCTTGGCGAGATGTCGATATCTGCCCGAAGACTTTGCCGAAGGTGTGTCGCAGTGGCGGTGCTCTTAGAGTAGATATGTGCTTGAGGCGTCAGTACAATTGTGAGCAATGTACGTGACTTAGCGTGAATCTGCAAGACAACTGGCACTCCGGTAATGGTCGATGCCGAAGGGCTGACGGGCAACTATGCCGATGAGCGTAAGGTGGCTGAGAATGTGATCGTGGACTTCGCCTGCTCCTGTCGCCATGCCCTCTGAAAGAAATCGATAAAAATAGAAACTGTCTTTGCGGTGGCCTAAAGACATTTTCTATGATTGAGAGACGTAGCACGGTTCTCAGGATGTATTGATAGATATTTATTACGTTTTGTACAATAACAAGTTGTCATTTATCGTTTTAATCTAATACCGTGATGCGAAATAGACCGTCAGTTTCTGGTTATCAAAAACGGCATATTTTGTCCCTGTTGACAGCAGTGCTTGTGTGAACGCTGCAGTACACGCCGCATTTTGCTTCAGTTTATTTTTATTTGTTCCAGCACTTTAGAGAGTTGTCCTGCTAAACCGCCTGAAACTTTTTTCCCCAAATATGTCGCAGTTGCACTTACATGCATTTCTATCTGTGCCCTAGTGAGCCCTTTGTATAATTTCGTCGAGTCCAATAAGCACGTCTAGAATCCTTGCGGATTATATAGAGAACCGTATACGATCCTATATAAGACATAGTGAGAACACATAAGAAACTTATAAGAAACTTCTCGCAGGTTTTTCCCATGGTTCTTGCTAATGATTCATATATGTCTTATGTAGCTCTTATATGGATTTCTCATAGGAATGCTTATATGTTCGTATAGCAACATCTTTATGGTTTAATATGCCGAATATTGAGCACGAGACATTTCTCGCACAAATGCGATTTTCAGCCAGGGTATGTTGGAGAATGGACGCGGACGACGAGAAAGTGGGCAGCGAGTCGCGCATGATGGTACGCCGTGTTCTCGGTCCCTGGTAAACCGCCCTGCCATCACGTCGATCGGGTCATGAGTCTCCTGTCGCCCGGCATCTGGTGCCGAAACCCGGATCTAGGGAACCTTGACAAAACAAGCCAATCGGCGCGCCATCTGCGACACGGTGCTGGACGCGCTCGCCGTCCAGAAGAAATGGACCCGACCTGAGGAAACGAACCGTCATCCGGTCAGCAGTGACCAGAGCCGCCAACAGGTGCGAAGCTCTAGTGGATTCACTCCGTGCAGCCGCTTGGTGAGCTGCGCAAAGCAGATGTCCTCGCAGACTGAAGGCGGCGGTGAAAGCAGTTGACAGCGGGTGAAGATGAGGGTGATCATTGATCACCTATGAATGAGATGAGAGCGTCAGGCTTATCAAGTGTCAGTCTGCCACGTTGCGGACCGAGGGCGAACCGCGCTCAGGATAGCGCTGCGCACGCAGCATCGCATCAGACGCTGTGGAACGACTGTCAGAGATCGAGAGTAAAGTCTTACGGGGTCAGGACGATTAGCAATCAAACTTCCGGTGGAAGTCCGAGAAGTTCAGAAGGAGATCTCCATAGCTTCGGAAACCTTTCTGGGATCGAGTTCGAAGAGGGCTATACTCAACAGCCCCGACCTTTCTCCGATTGACAAATTTAGATATTTGACAAGATTATGTATTCCCGGAAAGAGCCAGGAGCAACATGCGTGTGGATTGTCTATTACGGAGGACAACTATAACGCACTATGGATACAGCTTGAAGTACGACCCGATTAGACAGGCAATGATTGGCGACCGCATGAGCTTGACTCTTCGGATTAGAAAAAATGTCACCGCGTCAGGCGCCGCGTCACGGCTCTGGACGTGCACAGCGATGTCGCGATAAATGTTCGCAGCCTGGTAGCGCGTGAAGGTGAGAGAGGTACAGTGATGCTGCTGCATGCTGCCTGAGAGAAGCGACTTTCTGATGATCTTGATCCATCCTGTCTGCCAGCAAGAGCCACCGGCGGCTTATGCACGGATAGCGCCGGTAGTCTGCGCCGTACGTTTGGATACTCCTGAAGTCGAAAGGGTAGAGCCGAAGCGCGTCGTGGAAGTAGACTCGGTCAATCGAATCAATCAGGCCCAATCCAGGGACTCGTCAAATCAGGTGGCATAAACAATGCTCTGTCGGCGGCAGCCTTGGTTGTATTGAGACGGACGCTCAAGCTGCCGGAATGCTTTTTTGCCGATGCGTGAGCCTCGTTCGACGTAAATGCAGCAGGCGTTCGAATCAGTGAAAAACGAACACTGAAGAGAGACGGCCGATGATCTCAGGTGCTGCAAAAGATAATCGCAGGCGAAGTTGCCGTCGCGGACTTTCTACGCGCAAGCCAACTGCCAAGGAGACACGTGGCTTGCCGCGTGCGATGGCACTGCAAGGTGTCCGCGGCCAGTCTCATTCTCTCGTGGCACCGAACGCGGAAGTGTCCGTGGCGAGTGCGGTCGTCTAACAGCGTCAGAACAGTTCTTCTGCAAGCCGCACAATCTGGGCCGAAGGGAGACTAAGCGCCGCACTATTCGATGCTTACTGGAGTGGAGGAGCCAGCGGCACGTCTGCGACGACGGAGCTTGCTGCAAGAGCTGTCTTGGCAAGGTTGTGAAAGAGGATCTGAGGATTTGCAGTCTTCGGCGATCACTGCGCCCAGTAATCAGTAAATCTCTGCAGCCGGAATTAGCGGCTCCAAAGCCAGCACGATCGGAGACGAACTTGCGAACCGAGGCAGCTCTCGAAGTTCATAACTTATTTGCCATTCTTCTGCGTTTTCCTGCAAGTCGTCTGCGCTAGCAGCTCAATCATTGCACGCCAGCTCGCCGATCTCATGCATCGGGAGTTCAAGAGAGACGGCCAGGCAGTGATATAACTGATCGGGAGCGGATGAGTACTGGAGGCTGTCACCCGGGGCCATCAAGCGGCTTGAAGGAGCTGACGGCGGTATAAACGTATATTTGGTGCGACGCTGCTGGGTCAGTGCGACCATTGCCGAGTGAGCTGGCGCAAACCAGCTGCAACACTGAGTAATGGCTCGGCATCGAGCCTTGACCAAGCCTCTTAGCTGCGAAGAGAATGCCCTGCCAGGTACTTGAGGATGTGCCGAGGCCGACAGTCAGCCCATGCGAGTACTGCGGTGGCCGAGGAGAGCGGCGGAAGTGGTAGACGTGGTCCCGGTCGAGCGGAGGGCCAGCAAGGTGGGTTCCCTGTACGGTGCTGACCGCAGCCAGGCCTCCGGCATGTAACGGGGAGTCTGGCTAAGACGACAGGGGGAAAAGCTGACGCTCAGACACTATCGGATCCTGTCGGTTGCCAAGCGCGGCCAGTGCCGGCGAAAACTGGAAGGGACAGTGAGTCGCAACGTGAACGTCGCGATAGCGGCGATGGGGAGGGGGATGAAGGAGCCGCTAGTGCTGTTGAGAGCTGGGGAGAACGATGCCTGAGACCGGCCAGCCTCACCAGCGTTTTCTCTGCAGATTCAGGAGGGCAGAGCGAGTCAGCATCGACTGCAAGACTACCCAACACAACACTTCATGCAAGAAAGATTGGTAAGGAGACCGACAGAGGTTAATGAGTTCGCCGTCGAAGACGTTGCCATCGAAGGAACAGCTGGGCTAGCTGTGGCAATCGAAAGGCGGGAAGATGGTGACGCGGTTGTTGTGCAAGTTCTTCGTTGGCCTCCTCAGACAGAGTCGTGCAAAGGTCCAGTGGTCTGCTGGGTTGCAAAGAAATCTCTACCGATACCTTGGATATCGCTTGCGAACAGCCTGCCGGAAGCAGCGACTACCGCTACCAGGACTTTGTAGGTGACGGCAGGACCAATCCGGCATTGCTGAACGGCCCGACTGATGAAGATACCGTCATGCAAACGCGTAGATCGCCACCGATGGCGAGACGACGCGGGTCGTCATCCGATCACCCAGATTTGGTTCACCCAGACCAACGGCAAAGTGGCAAATGTCCCGTTCCCAGAATCAGATGCTCCTGCTTGGAGCCAGCGGCGGCGAGACGTATGTGTGGGTCAGATTTATACGTTCAGCCGCCAGGCGCTAGCCTGCGCGAGGCTCATCTGCTCAGCCGGCATTCAGAAAGTGAGATGTCGTGCTTCTCCGTAGCCATCGAACAACCAGCATACAATTTTGATAACTTCGAGCCGAATCGATCGAGCAAAGGCCATTTCTCTGGTCGAAGATACGTGTCGCGACATTGACCTGGCAAGTCGTCCGTAGAAGAGAGACACCGGTCTTCTTTGCCGTCCTGCATTCGATGGAACCGTCGGTCGACTGTTGGAGTGTAGGTCGGCTGTGCGACGACGTACGTGGAGCGACGAAGAAGTGGTAACGCAGAGCTTCAATGCACATGTTCTCCTTCGATAAACCGCTACCATCACTGCTACGTCGATCCCCGATCGGGTCACGGTCTCTTCAGATCCCCGACAGGGCATATATATAATGCGCGCGTGTGTTTTTTTTTTCTTTTTGTTGCTTTCGGGTTTGTTTTTAAAAACGCCGTGAAAGCTACAATTATGCGGTTTATTGCAAGTAGGTTATCCGCCTGAGGGGAACGTTATGGGGGCGGCTAATCTTTACCGATAAGTTCGCCTGGTTAAATAAAATTCACTAATTAACTTTATTTGGTAGTGCGAAAATAGACATGTAGGTTTCCGACATGAAAACTTGCTGAGCGTCGTCAAAACCCTAGGGTCGTGAGTTTCAGAAAGACTGAGCGCGTGTGAGCGCAGTAGTGCGCGCTGGTAACCCTCGTGGAACCAGAGTCACGAGGCTGGGGCTGGGTAGGAGACCGGAAAAATTCTTGCGCGGGCGCCGAGCCATAAACCGGCATGCCTGCCCACGTCGTGGCTTTGGTGCGCTGCTACGCTACTGACGCTGGCTAGTCTTCTATGAAATGACTGATTTAAAGGGAATTTTGAACGACACTCGGCGGGGCTGTCGGGAACTCCATGCGTCTGTGCCTGCGCTAGGTAAAACGATTAATTAGGTGAATTTTGAATTAGTAACACGCGACCTATTAACCAACCGCGCATAATGTGCCACTAGTTGCTACCTCTCTCACTTTGTCATACTGCACTTAAACAAGCACGCTGAAATAAAACCTTGACACGATATATATGTAATATATGTGTCCCGAAGTATGTTGCCGCTAGTGGAGATGGTCTTCCGAAAACGAGGAAAGTCGCCAAAAAGTTGTCTGCAGAAACGTTTCAGGCACTAGTGAGCTCTTAAATCAGTCGAAGTCAAGGAACACTTCGTCTTCCTTTTCTTTTTCCAATTAGAAGAATTCGGCCACTAAAAGTAGTGGAAAAATGCTTGCCGTTTGGCAGGTACCTAGTCGACTGGATTCTCACTCTAAAGATTTAATATATCTCGATAAAAAAGCGATGTAAATAGTATTGTATTATTAAATATGTGTTATTATTGTCGCACCCAACCGGATTTTTGGGACATGTGGCTGGACGCAAGCCAACTATACCTGTGGTGATCATGTGGAACTAGTAAGGGTAATGCAAAGCGTTTCTAACGATATTACGTCAAACGAATAAAGCAAGAAACAACACCTTATTACGCGCGGGTAAAAGAACCAGTTGAAAATGATATAGAAGAAGGCAGCAATGTTCCCTTTCGAGCATATTTGAAGCCTTCGGTTACAAAGTGTTCGGTACAGCTAAATTGAATTCTTTATTTCCGTCTCTGGTAAGGCCTTTCCCGGTCTCAGTAAATTACAATTGTACATACATATACATGTATATACATATACATATATATATACGTATCTACCTGCGGGTATATGCATCCACAGAGATATGTATATATACATATATATATATATATATGTATACATATATATAGCGTAGAGATGTCCTAAATGGCGCACTTTCAGAAAGACTCACCGCACTCGTGAGACATCATTCATTGTCGTGAGGAGCTTGTCTCGTAATGTCTATTGCATCTGCAATTCTTGAGCACCAATTAAGTTACCATAATATTCAGGCTACGTTAGATAGCACGAGCATATTCACGCAGTGTTGTTACCACCCCACATACCGATATTGCGCTCTACCCTAAGGCAATTGCCGCTTCAGGTCAGAGCGAACACTCGCCTCTATTGTGCATTTTCCGCGGAGCATCCGAATCGGGCTTAGCAGCCTTTTCTTGGCTCAGCAATGCATAAAATATGTTGCACGTTCGCCTCGGCAATATAGGCAAATAAATAAGGCATATGTTGATTGCTGATAAAGATTTATGTCTCTTATGTGGAACTGCCAACGTCGTCATGTCTCGAGCGAGAGAGAATAGTGTGACAAATCAGCATGTGCAATAACTTCGTCAGATGGGGAGCGGTGCAGGCACGAGCCCTTTGTATTCTGTCGAGTATATTCGCAGCGAGCGGACCATGCACGAGGTCATTGTTTAAAGCTCGGATCCAGAAGACACTCCTTCGCCGGCGTTTACATCCATAAATCCAGCGCGCAGTTCAAGAAGACTACGTCTGCAGGTGTTACTGGTGAGCGAACTGAGCACTGGCATGAAAAGGGACATGAAAGCCTCACGCTTACGCCAGCCGTCGCTTGAAAACAAGCGCCTGCTTCTGATATTGTGCTGGCTGTCAGTCGGAGCGTCCAAATAAAATCTTCATCATCTTTCCTCTCCTGCTGCAAGCTAGCTGTATTCTTCGCCGCATGTCAGAATATATAAGGTACCTTTTTAAATTAGCAATGTCACGTCTTTAGCTCTCTGTATTTCTACCCTAAGTAAGGTCGCGCCACGGAGACTGTCCAGAGGACAGCAATGTTGGGCAAGATATTCGACTAAAGATATGGTAAAATGTTTTACTAAATACCATCGTAGCAGCATATTTGACAGTGGCACTTGGAGGTAGCTTGCTGGTAGCTGGTCGGTTGAAGAGACATAGTGAAGGACAATGCAGAAAAGACGGGACACATGGTAAGGAGATGAACACAGAACATGAAAAACATGCGTATTTGGAGTACTGCTCATGTATGTTTCCCTGCGGTGGTACAGGTACACTATTACATTTTGGAGACACATGCTTGAGAGACTTACCTCCATAAATAGCACGCGCGTAACACATCTGCCCAAGTGAGTTACAAAATGCGCAGCTTGGACGAACGTTTGCTGTATACAGTCGCAGGTCGTGCATTCTAGGCTTAGAAGACCCCTTACAACCTAACCAGTGGGTACTCAAACTGCAGCACGCAGACATGGCCAAACTGCAAAAAGTATACGGTTCTGATCGAGAGAACACTATCGCACTTTCTTGCATGTTTTAAAAATGTGTTTTACTTGAAATGAGAGTTGTTATAATGCTGTAAGCTCTTCTAGCATTTTGAGTTCATCGTTAACAGTAGCATGTTACAACATGTTTACAGTATCTGTCCTCGCTAGAAAAGTGATGCTGTCGTGGTTCTTTCTAATGCACCCAAGCTTTTAAATAAGTTTCTTCTTGGCTGTTCATTTATTTGTGCTGGCGACATTTCATGTTATTATGTCTAGTCCTGCTTTGTTTCCTGTTCAGTCTTCGATCGTTTCCACTTCAAGTTAGCTGATCTGTTCTTACTACGCGCTGGGGCGTACCGATTACTATTTCAGTGAAATCTCCGCGAGCAATGCTCAAATATAAAATTAGTATTTTAAGATAGTACCGTTACGGAGACTGCTGAAGATGTAATGATGATATGAGAGTAGCAAATACTCTCGAATAATCATGTTTCGAAAGATTGCGAGTATAGCACGAGTGGAATTGAAATGCAGTATCTTGAATAAAGTATTTGATCTCAACGTACCGGAGTCGGGTAAATAAGGTAATTCGTGGCGCTTTATTGGAGTTATCTTATTGAGCCTTAAAGCTGACAGCTTCACGTCCATTATTTCGCGTAGCAATGGAAAACTCGAATGTCATTCTATGCTCTGTTGAATATAAGAGTCACTTGCAAGCATAGCTGCTGTGAGGTTGCCAGGATTGCCATTTGCTGAGAGCGAAGAAACAGCTTTGATAATGCTGTGTGTTTAGCGCTAATTTAGTTGGGAGAAGAGGTGAAACAGTGGTAAACGACAGGACGAGCCGCGCACCTGTTTTCCTATAACGAGAATGCCGCATGTGCTTCATTAGCCGAGTCAGCATAGTCTAACTATGTTCTTACCGCCGGACCTTAGTATAGTGCTGGAAGGTATCCCGAAACGTTGATCAGCTTCCTCGTTACTGCATATTTGGCCAGCAGGAACAGAGGCTGCAGATCTCAGAAGCCGAGATTCCGGGAAGGCTCGTCGTCACGCCTGGTTGAAAGGAGTCTTCGAAGCAGTGAAGCGTCAATCCCATGGCCCTGTCTCAGCTCGCGAGTCCAGCTGAAACTGGTGCTCTTGGAGAAAACAAAGGCGCGTCTGTTCCCTGTAAAGGACGAAATCAAATAGCAACGCTGTGAGAGCAAAGACTGCACTTTCTCATGGTAAAGATATCGGGGCTGAAGAGTCACCCTCCGTTCAAGAAGAATAAAGGTATTGTGTTGGCAACTTCTCGCCTCGTGATTGGTGCTTCGCTCGCATCTTGAATGCAATTTGATTGGGCAGAGCTGTTATGAGATGTTAAGGCTCACCACGCACGCCGTGTCTTTCAAGCCGTCACTGACTATGTGGAAGCGCAAGTTCGTCTGCTTTTTGGGCAGGGGTTGCAGTGATAGTCAGAACGCCGAGCACTGATTGGCTCTGGTTGGAAGAGATGCCTCTTGCTAAGCTTGCGCTGCGAGTTTTAGCCACTATCCTTCCAATTGAGAACAATCACAGCTCGTCGTTCCGACGTACTTGCTCCGGCTAAAGAGCGAGGCTAACGGGCATCGATATAACTCACTAATCTTTTCTTAAATAGACACTTCCGCCAGAAAACGTCGTCAACTGAGCATATCCACCTTTTTCTTCTTGTGGCAGTTTGATTGAGTAAAATGAGTTCTTCACGTCAATAAAATTCTGCACATTCGTCGCTGATCACCGAGATGCGGCTCTGTCGCATTTTTCGTCGGCGAACGTCACGGCATCGCTTTGGTTCGCAGTCAGTGATAACGTTACGCTCTTCCTATGTCGCTGCAGCTTGAAAGTGGAACGGTGCGCGAGGTCGGACGTGACCTTGTGTCGAGTAGGCTTCTCACTGGACGAGTTAATGAGACGGTGCCTATAGACGTGCGAGTTGGGGCCATCTGGCCCGAGCCAGAGATTTCTGCTGTTGAGCGGGCAGTACAGCAACGTACATGCTTTGTCAAAGCTGCGTTGATGCGCACGCTGCGCGCTGTGCCTGCGGGCACGAGCAGTTGGTCTGCCGTGTTGCAATTGTCTATACGCACGCTGCTCAATTTCCTTCTGCGCAATGTGCCAACTCTTAGCACTGGGCTGCGGCTTAGGCGTCTGTCTTGCGCGGCAACTACTTTCCCACGGAAATAGCAGGGCCGCGCGGTAAGCGTCCGGCAAGTGACTCCGCATTTTCGCGCGAGCGACGAAGCGATGCAAAATGTCAGTGGTGATGCGCGATCAGAAAGCGTCGCTGCCGGTGCCCTACACGATTGGCGTGCTGACAGCGACGTCTGCAAAGAGATTTCTCATCGGCGAAATAGAGGAGATGTGAGAACTTGATCCACTGACGGTGTTGGCAATTTGTTAGCTCTAAAGGCACTAATGATGTTCAAGCTTCACCACGCTAATGGGCCAGCACGGTATTCGGTATGCGTCCTGGTGGCTCGAATCGGCGGTCTATTTTTGCCGGCACTGATAGCGACCGTAACGCTTGTGGTCTGCAGTATTTTATGGATTGCCGATCGCTTCCTGCTGAGTCAACGAGTAAGCAGAAGTACGCGCATGCTCACTGCTGATTCTGCCTCAATCTCTTTCATTGTCACACCGGTAGTAGAAAAAGGTCTGTAGTCGGGGCAAGCGCTGGCAACATGAATGCCTTGGCGATTCTGCTCGTCGAGGGCTTTGAAACCAGATGTCTGCTACTAACAGATGGACTGCGGACGAGTTAGAAACGAACGCGTGCAGTTCTTGCATCGGATTCGCCTTTGCCGTCAGCATAACGTCTGAGTGCATTCGCGGCACTGCAGCAGAAATCCGGCGCCGCGTAGTGGGCAACGCCAGCTCCGAGAGGAGGTCGTTTCGACTCTGTCGTCTGCTATCGCTGCTCGGTTCTCGTACGGGCAGGCGCGCAAACAGGCATCGTTCCACGAGTGGTATGTTGTAATTCTTCGCACGATCATCGCCACGCGCTGGCTGAAGAAGGTTTCGTACCGTCGGCAAACGCTTTGCTTTCATATGCCTGCCGATTTTGCAGCTGCAGTGCTGGGAACGACATGCTGTTGGTCACGCGTGTTGAGCGACGTAGAAACGACGCCGCTGCGTCACGCGTGCCTGGCCAGCTGCGCCCCTATAGTTCGCTGGAGTGGAGCGGTCTCAATCGTCCAGCAGCGGCATCTTCAACTTCTTTCTTCATCCCAGTGGACAGAAGGCCGCCAGTGGCATGGCGCATGTGCCGTTTTCAATGATTGATGAGTAGTGGTCGAAGCGGCGGGCTGGATTCCGGAAAGGTCTGTGCAGACGCGGTCAAAACTTCTTCTGCGCCAAGGTCACGGCATCGCGAGAGGGAAAGCTTATGGGAGAGGTAGCCAATGCGGCTATGCTACCGCTAATGAGATGAAGTCATCTTAGAGCGAAGTGATGTGCAGTCATTCCGTAAGATATTGAAGGGCAGCACAAGCAATGATCGGCTACTTTGAGCATTGATTGTTTGGTGTTTAGATTGTTTTTAACGGTACTAATCCCAAAGCTTTGTGCGGTGCCCGTAGATGGCTGAAGCGTGTGCGGTTCTCAATCTGATGCGTTTTTGATGAAATTCAGCGAGGTAATGACATCGCACAGCAACATCGCAGACCATGCCACGTTGAGTAGGTTGACGTCATGTGACCTGTCTGCGTCAGCTTGTTTTCCCCTTTAAGTTTGGCCGGGAAATTCACATCGCTGTGACCAAGACATCAATTCGGGTTCCACTTCAATTTGATGGAAGGTGAACGTCACGCCGACCTGCACTTATTCAAAGCGACCCGCTAAACTTGGTTGGGCGCGCGTCTTTGTCAGCCAGGACACGCGATCTTGTTTCCCTCTGAAATATGGCCAGAGGAAAATCGACGATGCCGTCGCGTGATCCCGATATCCGCGTATTTCCTCTCATCATTCCAGTTTCCGGCTAAATGAAGCGGAAACATATACGTACGTGACACGCCATTTGTTTCACCCGTTCCCCTACAATGTGTTCCTTGCGATTTCCCAGAACGGAAGAAGACGGCGATGGAATTCTCCGGGACTTCCTGTGCGCCCAGCTCGCTGACGCCTGAGTCAGTGCGCTAAAAATAATGTATTTGTCTGCAAAGTGAAGCGGTCAGAGCGAGCATATTACAGGTGAGGAGGTCTTGATGTGGAAAACCAACCTTTAAAGTTGCAGAAAACCAAGTTACGAGAGAAAACTGCGAAGGGCAAGCGCGTTTGGGCGCAGCATGACACTGTTCGTGGCGAAATACTTTTTGAGGGTGATCAAAATATCGTGCTGTTTAACTTCGCCTGTCATCGTCGCTAAAAGGTGTGCAGCACATGGTGACCGTCAAGCTCGGAAGCGTTAACAGTATTGGGGTATTCACCGGCGTATAGCTGTGTGCACAAATGCTGAGCACTTATGCTGACGGCGAGCTACAGTTCTTTTACGCCATTCCTACATCAGATTTCCAGTCTTAGCAGCCCTATTGATGTAAGGCTCGATTGTGAGCGTACGCTCTAAACAGTACCTAAATATGGCGTCAGTGAGTCTCTATGGATGTCTTCCTGTCGCATGCTCTGGCCGCTTATCACCGTTGTGAACAGCCTGGTACGTCGAACTGCTTGCTATGGTTGTGATAGGAAGTTTTAGGATAGCGTGACGCAGGCTGCCGTAAGTGCAGCATTGTATATGAAAGCCTGGGCTGCTTTTTTAAAACATAATTTTCAGCGCGCAAGGAGCGTTGCCATTTTGTAGCCTGCGGTAACGCTATGCTAAAACTGCACTATTAAGATCATCGGCATGTTTTAGGGGTTTTGTAATTGGTCTATAAAAACAATATTTTAATATACCGTCTGACAGTAATACCGTTATTGGGAACGTTGCACCACCCGCCTGAAACTGCCGTTCTTAGCTCTCGACACGAACGGCTGGGTGCTGAAACCTTTACCTATAATACTTCGAATACACTTGCTAATTACCTGAGAACAGGTATTCTACATATTTTGTCGCACGTACTTGGAGAAAGGAGATTGTTCCTGGCAACTGCAGCCAGGCCCGCTTCCCCCAGCGTTTGCCGTCAGATTGAACAGAGATTGAACTGGCGACCACAAGACCAGAAATCCTCAACGTATGCGTGCAGCTCTAACGAGTTAGACATCCCGATCTCTTTGTGCCTTGCCGCAGGCGGAACAAATAATTCATATTTAAAGGTTTTTTTGTTAGAACTGCTTTACGCGTTACGTCGACAAAACCATGCGGTAATAACGCTGGAGGCACAGGCCGACAGTCCCGATACCGTCTCACGCCGCCGCCGCCGCCACCGCCGCCGCGCGCCAGCCATCTGGTTCTTCCATTCGTCCGTGCAGGCTGAGTGATGGGCTAAACGCAGCGTCATCTGTAGTCACAAGTAGCGTTCGACAGCAGAACCATAGAGTGCCAGTAGCTTAGTTTCAGCGCGAGGATATAAGCCAGCATAGAGCATCAAAGAGCCATTTCTCGGGGAACCTGGACGTCAGCGCAGACCTTTTGCAGCGGCAGGCCCGAAACACGGGACCGTGTTTGGCGCATCCTGCAACAGGGCGAAGTCGTAACCACCTCATCGTTGTCTTCACTCCACCTTTACTTTCCATTTTAAGCCGCTTCTCTGTGGCGATCCTACCAGGCTTTATCAATATGGGAAACATGTTCCTACCTTCGGTAAGCGCTTCGGCGTCTCGAAGGCGACTGGGCAACGTGCGCATGGCATCCAAAGCATGCAGCGCGTGGCACCGCAGGCCCTGCGTTCAGGCCACCTGCCGTTCTCAAGTCATTAGCGGTGATGGAGTGTTTCTCTCATCTTTAAACGACTGAAATGCGTATAGCTCCACGGCGTGCTTAGGCCGTGTTGGACCAGAACAAAGAAGTTCCTCGTCAATAAAAAAATTTACAGTGCTGGCTCAGATTATTTTAGGATAACCATAGCGGCGAGCTTATACGCCTAAATGAAGGCATATCAGCGGCTCCGTTGCAGCACGAGACTTATTACTGCTCAACCGGACGCGGACGCTGGGCACGCGGCGGCGCTCGCTAGTGTGTCTGCCGCGGCTATGGCATCCTCCTCTGGAAATGTGCAGATGACTGGCGAGGCGCGCGCGGCGGCGGCTCCGGCGCGCCAGCTGTGCGCCGTCGTAATCACTGCTCCTCAGCACACGCAACTGAACTGGCTTCCTGTCTGGTCGCTACTAAACTGCTCAACCTCGGCCAGTGGCAGAAACTCACGCTACAAGAGCAAAAATGATGTGGTCTTAGATAGGCCAACAAATCTTGACAGGTAAACCGAGGCGGCCCAGAGAGCGCGAAGATTGAAATATATCTTGTGAGTGCGACAGATTCTTACTCTTACTCATATTATTAAAATACGAGCAATGATAAACTGTACACTAGCAAAACTCCGTTTCTCTTCACGTCAGAACGCAAAAGAGACGATACGATTCATCGAAGAAAACCCAATGCCGTGTAAGAGTTCTGAGCTTCACGAAGAGCTCAGTAAACAGAGGTCGATATGATCACACCGCAACATAGCACTAGATGAGCTTACAGAGTCTACAGCTATCTGTCTACCGTGAGGTAAAGGATAATGATAAAAAAAAAAACTAGAAAAGCAGTTAATAAAAATAAAAGAGCAAGGAAAGCATCTTGTTATAGCTAATAAACTGGTTGTCACTATCGCGTCAATAGGTTGTTTTTAGGTGTTTACACCTCCAGAAAGCGATGTTCACGCACATGGCGAATGAACATCGTGCTCAATGAAAGTTCTCGGAATGATCTGTCGCTCCGTAATATGAGTATGACCTTCTTTGTAAATGTTCACCTGGGTAGGATTCTGAAGGTCCACAAAGTTGTATCTTTATTCCAAATCAAATAAAAGATGGCCACGCCCAATGTTGACAGTTGAAATTGGAATCTTCCAAATGCGACGGAGCGTTGAAATACGACAATGTCCTTTGTCAAACGACGGACCTCTCCCTTAACACCTAAAGTCTGAAATAGGCACTTAATATGCCATGTTCCACACTTTAATTGTTTGCTTGTTTTAGCTCCTCATTCCGCAAACGTAAGCAAACCGCGAAGATAACCTATAATGCATTCTTTGCTAAATTACTTTGACTGTACTAAAAAAACGCGGGCAAAAAAAGAAAAAAGCTTATTTTGACGTTTGGAGAGTTGTAGACTTTTGACTGCCTTTATTGTTTTCCATGTAAATGATTGATATGTTTGAATGCCTGACTTAGTAAAAATAGAATTAAGCCTTGTAAGCAAACATTGTTTGTAAAATCATGGAATGCTAATTGTAATTTTAGCTTGTATTCCTCAATTGCCGAAAACACACTTTTGAGATAATTTAAACATAATTTATAGTTTTTGTTAAATAGCTACGTGTAATGCCCAGTTGTTTTGAAAGAACTTGACACACATCTCCATTAGTTTTTTTAAAATATTTTCTTGCTGATTGAAACGGGGTGGCATTAGTGAAGGTGTAAGCAGACTGTGACTATAGTAGTAACTTGGCAGATACCAGGTCGCTTTAGTGTTTATATTCCCGATGGAATGAGTAGATGCTTCAAAAATGCGACCGGTTTGTTGAATTTGCAGATCGCGATAGCTTGTCACAAGTGGATTCTTCTGCATTCAGCACGTTGTCAAGGAGCGGTGACACGTGCTTGGGCGACCTGCGGTTGAAAGCGATTTGTATGCGTTGCACTTCGGCTATGGTTTTCCTATTTCTTCGTCCTTCGGGTCCCCTCTATACGTAAAATATATTTAACCAGAAAATAACTGTAATTTTTCAGATATATTTTAGGCGCGTTATACCTATCTTTTTAGTTTCTAAATGGGGATTATTAGTTCACAGAGTTTGTACTATCTTCTGTAGAAATAGTAACTAAAGCATTTTACGAAATGAGCTTTTTGGATACATCGTCGTGGACAAATTAATAAGGTAAGGATACTATTTCACACTAAGTGAAAAGGGCGCTTTAATTTGCTGTGAAAACATTTAGATATCTTTATAGATATTTCAAATACCCAAAATTACGGAGTGGCGATCGTAGCGCACGTATATGTCATCTAATAGAAGAATTGATTGTTCTTTTCGTTTCTCACCTGTACGAAAGCTAATAGCTCTGTTGACACGATGTTCTCGACGGTTTTAGCAACACCTTTTGTGTCCAGGGGATCCAAGCTCCTACTTTTCCGTAGTGAGGCTTGCTGAAGTCGGTCCGCCGTTGCACCCATGGGTCCTGCTTTCAACTTCACGCCTCCGTAAACAAGTTACAGTGAAATTTCTTTTTATGTCGGTGTTGATCGACATGTTTGACATTCGCTTTTTTAGCTGCTTTAGATGAAGAAGAAACAGCAAACTTGCCGGTTCGTTAGCGGCCTTGCTTGTTGTTTTTCTCTTGCCAATTCTACCTGTAAGCTTGCGCAGTAACTCAAGCTTTTTTTCACATCTCTGGGGTCATAAAAATAGCTAAATATAGTTAATTTGTATTTCTACAAGTAAAAAAATGTTAGGTC
>JAZHYW010023528.1:0-46422 GCA_037355805.1 Ixodes ricinus
CCAGAATGTGGTTGTCAGCGATGTTACTATGGAGTGAAGTCTTTTTCGCGCATTTGTCTTAAAAATGTAATAGTGTAACCTGCACCACTGCAGGGAAAACAACATGAGCAGTACTCCAAATATGTATAGTTTTTCATGTTCTGTGTTCATCTTCTACCTTGTGTCCCGTCTTTTTTGCATTGTTCTTCACTATGTCCTTCAACCAATCAGCACAGCAAGCTACCCTGCTACTCCAAATATGTTATTACGATAGTATTTAGTAAAATATTTTAAATACTTTTGTCTAATATCTTGTCCAACACGTTGTCCTCTGGATAGTTCCAAACGCGTCCCTACTTAGGAAGAAATACAGTGAGTTAAAGACGTGATATTGCTAATTTAAAAGGTATATAAATTTTAATATTTTGAACGTGTGGGAAAAACAGTAATTAGCTTCAGAAGGAGAGGAAAAAAGATGATGAAATTTATTTGACTCCTCCGACTGACAGCCAGCATTTCACATCAGAAGAAGCTATGTTTATTTTCAAACGACGGTTGGCAAAGGGAGGCTTCCAAGGGGTTCTTTTTTTCATGTTAGTGCAGTTTCATTCCTCAGCAAAGACCAGATGGCTTCTTGAATCCGCGCTTTGAATTCCAGGATGTAACGCCGGTGGAAGTTGAGTGTGTCTTCTGGGATCCGAGCTTAAACGATGACCTCGGTGCATGGTCCACCGCTGGGTGCGAATACATCGGATTAGAACGGGGGTACCATGTCTGCAACTGCTCCCATCTGACGAGTTTTGCTGTGCTATTTGTGAGTCACACTATTCTTCTTCCTTTTTAGTTTAGACATGACGATGCTTGGTAGCCATTGCGTATATTATAAATCTTTATCAGTAATCAAATTACGTTTTGTTTTTTGTTTATATTGCCGAGGCGAACGTGAACATATTTTATGTATTGCTGAGTCAAAAAAAAAAGTGCTACAAGTGGTTCTATTTTTCCGCGAAAAATGCACAATAGAGGTGTGTTCGTTCTGACCTGAAGCGCCAATTATTTTGTGGTAGAACCACACGGTGTGTACACAACACCGCGTGTGAATATGTTTCGGTGCTATCTAACAAACTATGAATATTATGGTAACTTAATCGGTGCTCAAGAATTGCAGATGTACAGACACATGAGACGTTCCCCTCAATGACAATGAATGATGTCCACGAGTGTAGTGAATTCTTTCTGAAAGTGCGCCATTTAGAACATCCTTTGCATATGTATATATATATATATATATATATATATATATATATATATATATATATATATATATATATATATATATATATATATATATATATATATATATATATATATATATATAAATTTAATTCTATTATACTTCAGGGAGCTTTCGAACCACAGGAGATCGAAAAAATAAAGAATCTGAATTTATTTATAAATTGAATACTTTAGAACCGAAGGGCCTTAACAGTTCGAAAGGGTCATTGCCGTCTTTTTTTATAGACATTTAATTGAGTTCTTCTAACTACGGTGCCGCACTGCTGCGTTTTTTTTTCTTGCTTTATCGTTTAATTTGACACGAGGAAACGCTTTACATTGGGCCTCTCATTGGCTTCACATGACACCAGGTATAGTTGGCTTATGTCCAACCACATGTCCCAAAAACTGGTTTTGTGATAATAATAATATTATATTTAATTACTTCAATACTATTTACTGCTTTTTTATCGAGATATATTAAACTTTTAAGCGAGAATTCAGTTGACTAGAGTACCCGCTAAACGGTAAGCATTTTTCCAATTACTTCTTTTGCGGCCGAATTTCTCTAATTGAAAGAAAAGGAAGACGAAGTGTTCCTCTTTGGACTGACGAAGAGCCTACCAGGCCCGAAACGTTTCCGTAGACAACTTTTTGGCGACTTTCTCCTCGTTTTGGAAGACCATCTCCACAAGGGCAAATATATTTTGGAATATATATATTATATATATACCGGGTGTTTTTTTTTTTATTCTTGCAGGTTTGTTTTTAAAAAGCCATGAAAGCTACACTTATGCGCTTTGTGCGAGTGAGTTATACACCCAGGGGCACATTATGCGGGTGGTTAATCTTTGCAATAGGTCGGCTACTTAATTAAAATTCACTAATTAACGTTTTAATTAGTGAAAATAGACGTATGGTTCCCATTAGAAACTTGCTGAGCGTCGTCCAAACCCCTAAATCAGTCATTTTAGAAAGACTTTCAGCGCGTCAGAAGCGTAGTAGTGCACTAAAGTTACCACTCGTGGAGCAGGTACAAGGCTAGCGGTTTCGGTAAGGCGCCCGCGCAATTTTTCCGTCTCTTATCTAGCCCCAGCCTTGTACCTGCTCCACGAGTGGTCACTTCAGCGCACTACTGCGCTTCACACGCGCTCAAAGTCTTTCTGAAAATTACTGACTTAGGGGTTTTGGACGACGCTCAGCAAGTTTCTATTTGGAACCATATGTCTATTTTCACCAATTAAAAAGTTAATTAGTGAATTTTATTTAATTAGCCAACTTATCGCAAAGATTAGCCGCCCCCATAATGTCCCCCTGGGCGGATAACTCACTCGCACAAACCGCATAATTGTAGCTTTCACGGCGTTTTTAAAACAAATCTGAAAGAATAAAAAAGAAAAAACACACGGGGTATATTATATATATACCCTGTTTGGGATCTGAAGAAACTACGACCCGATCGACGTGATGGTAGGTAGCGGTTTATCAGAATGCGAACATGGCGGATTTCTTCTGCGCGCGACTCCGTTGCCCACTTCTTCGTCGTCCCGTGTCCATTCTCCAACATCCTCCCACCCAACAAAGTCAAACCGACGGTTTCGTCGGAATTTCTAGACGGTAAAGAAGTTGAACGGGTCTTCTTCTCTTCACGCGACTTCCGAGTCGAATAGTTCAGGCACGCACTTTCCCATCTCGACCAGGAAAGTTCTTGTCGACGACGGCCAGATATCAAAATGTTCTTGGGCGATGGTTGTTCCTGAGAAGCACAACATCTCTCACTTGAATGCCGCTTGAGTTAGATGAGCCTACCGTGTTTGCAGGTTGCAGCTCGAAGCGGCCAAATCTGAAATATTTCACATTATACGTCCTTCGCCGCTGGCTCCGTGTGAGCATTCTCTTCTCGGGAACGGGAGTAGAACATTTCTGCCACTTCCTGGTTATCCTGGGTGGAACTTCGGGCCCGTGATCGGATGACGACCCGTGGTCCGAGCTACCACGGCGACGCTTTCCGCTTGCAATATCTTGCATTTCCATCAAAGGCTGTTCAAAAAGGGCACTTAAATTGAGCCCCGCTTCGTCACTCACAAAGTCCTGGTAGCGGTAACCGTTGCTCTCGCAGAACGTTCGCAAGAGATGTCTAAGGGTTTCGGTAGAGATTTTGTAACCCAGTAGTCCACTTGACCCTTGCACACTCTTTTCTATGAGGCCACGAAGAACTTCGCCAACAACTGCGTCACCATCTTCCCCGCCTTTCGATTTGCTGAGCCATTCAGCTGTTCCTTCTTTGATGCAAACGTCTTCGAAGGTGAACTCATAATCCCTCCGGGTCGGTCTCGTTTACGAAATTTCTTGCAGTCGATGCTGACCACTTTGCCCTCCTGAATCTCAGTGAAAACGCTTATGAGGTTGGCCGGTTTCAGAATGTTCTCCCGTGTTTCAACAGCACCAGTGGGAGTCTCTTCATCCCCCTCCCTATCGTTGCTCATGACGTTCACGTCAGGGATTCCACTGTCCTCCTTAAAGTTACTGGCACTCAGCTCGTGCTGGCAACCGACAGGATCCGATAGTAGCTGAGCGTCAGCTGCTTCCCTGTCATCTTTGAAGCCAGATTCCCTGCTATTGCCGGAGCTATTGCAAGGTGTCAGTACCGTACAGGGCGCCCATTCCAAGGCCTCCGTTTCGCCGGATTCCACGTCACTGTCTTTCCGGGCTGCTTCCTCGGGCACCGGTACACTCGTGATGGTTGACTGCTTGGGCTCTGGCACATCCTCCTCAGGTACCGGTAGGGCATTCTTTTCTCGTAGCTGCTGAGAAGGCTGGTCACTTCGATGTCGAGTCATTACCTGCATTACAGTTGCTTGGTGCCAGCCCACTTCCGGTAATGGTCGTACTGGACCTTGCAGTGTCCAACCAAATATCGTTTCTACCGCTGTCAAATCTCCGTCAAGTCGCTTGATAGACCCAGTGACAGCCTTCCAGTAATTATCCGCTCCGATCAGTATATCAATGTCAATGTCTCTCTTGAACCCTGAGCACGAAAGATCGGCGAGTTGCAGCGTGCACGATTGAGCTGTGCTGCAGAGACTTACAGGAAACGCAGAAGAATGGCAAATAGCAGGAACTTCCAGAGCCTCAATTCGTACCCGTCTCCGATCGTGTTGGCTTTGGAGCCATACCTCTACCTTGCGGAGTTTACTCGCATTACCAAGTGCAGTATCGCCGAAGACTGTAATCCTCAAATCCTCTTTTCCTAGAACCTTACAAGACAGCTCGTTGACAAGCCTGGTCGTCACAAACGTCCGCTGGCTCCCTCCATCCAGTAAGCATCGGAATAGGCGGCGCTTAGTCTCCCCTTCTGCCCAGATTGTGGCGGTTTGCAGAAGAACTGTTTCGACGCTGTTAGACACCGCACTCGTTACTGACACTTCCGAAGTGCCTGGCTGTGACGAAGAATGAGGACTGTCTTTGGTGGGTTTGAGGTCAGGATCGCAGAGGCAAGTCACGTGTCTCCCTTGGCAGTTGGCGCAGCGGAGAAATCTGGCGTTGCGACAATCTCTTGCCCGGTGATATCTTTTGCAGCACCTGAAACATCGGCCGTCTCTCTTCAGTATTTCTTTTTTCTCACTGATGGAACGCCCGTTGCATTGGTCGAACGAGTGCTCACGTGCATCGCAAAAAAGCATTCGGCAGCTTGAGCGTCCGTCCTTGCAACCAAAGCTGCTGCCGATGGAGTGATGTATGCTTTGCGCACCTGATTTGATGAGTCCTCCTTTTGGGCCTTTGATTGATTGGCTTGATCGAGCTTTATTTCCAGGACGCGCTCTCGGCTCTCTACCTCGGACTTCAGAAAATTCAAAAACGTTTGCAGACTACCGGTGCTATCCGTGATGTCGGTGGCTCTTTGCTGGCAGTAGCGGAGGACAAGATCGTCAGGAAGTCGCTTCTTCACGGCAGCATGTAGCAGCACACTGTACTCTTCCACCTTTACGCCAAGTGCTTCCAGGCTGCGGACATTTATCGTGATATCATCATACAGCCGTCTCAGAGCCGTGACGTCGCTCGACGTGGTGACATTTTTTAAATTCAAGAGTCGCGTCATGTGGTCGTCAATTATCGCCTGGGTCTGACCGAACCTGTTCTTCAAGAGATCCACAGCGATGTTATAGTTGTTCTCCGTAATAGACAATCCCCGTATGCTGTCTTCCGCCTTTCCGAATAGATAGCTCGTCAAATATCTAAATTTATCAATTGGAGAAAGGTCGGGGTTGTTGTGTATAGCCCCTTCGAATTGATCCCAGAAAGGTTTCCAGTTATGGAGATCTCCTTCGAACTTTCGGATCTCCAATCTTGGAAGTTTGATTGCTATCGTTCTTGACCTTAGATGACCTTGGTCCCGATCCTGTAGTCGTTCCACAGCGTTCGATGCGATGTTAGGCGTGCGCAGGGCATCCAGCTTGAGCGTGGCTCTTGTCCGTAAACGGCAGATCGACACTTGATAAGCCTCGACGCTTTCCATCTCTTCTTCAAGGTGATCAATATCAACCCCATCTTCAATCTCACTGTCAACTGCCTTCAATGCTGCTTCCTTCAGTTCGAGGATATTCAAGTTTTCTGTGAGCTCACCAGCGGTTGCATCCGAGGAATCCAGTAGAGCTTGCAACTCGTTGGTGGCTCTGGTCACCGCTGACCGGATGACGGCTCGTTTCCTCCGCAGTCGGTCCATTCTCTGAAGGCGAGTTGTTGTCCGGGTTCCGTGTCTGTCAGATGGGGAGCTGTCACTCGTTTTGTCGGGCGTCTCCTAGATCCCGGGTTTCGGCACCAGATGTTTGGGATCTGAAGAAACTATGACCCGATCGACGTGATGGTAGCGGTTTATCAGAATGAGAACATGGCGGATTTCTTCTGCGCGCGACTCCGTTGCCCACTTCTTCGTCGTCCCGTGTCCATTCTCCAACATACCCTATTGAAAAATCGCATTTGTATGAGAAATTTCTGTGTTCAATATTCACATTTGAACCATAAAAGATATATACGAACATATAAGAACCCTATGAGAACCATATAAGAGCTATATAAGACATATCAGAACATATAAGAACCATATAAGAAACCTGCGAGAAGTTTCTTATAAGTTTCTTATATGTTCTCACATATCTTATATAGTTCGTATACGGTCTCTATATATCCTGTATGATTCAGATGGGTTTATTGGACTCAAGAAATTTCTCATACAAAGGGCTCTTTCACAAGGGTATATAGATAGGAAATGTATGTAAGTACTGTGATATATTTTAGTAGGCCTCAGACGGTTTAGGGACAACGCCCAAAAGTTGAACAAATAAAAATAACTAGCAAATGTGGCGTGGCCTGGGTAAGCGTTCACACAAGTACCTTCGCTGTAACAAGGACAAAAATATGCTTCGTTTTTGATAACCAGAACTACGGCTTTATTCTGCATCACGGTATTGATTAAACGAAATGTCAACTTGTTATTTAAGCAAAACATAATAAATATTTATCAATATATTTCAGAAAACGTGCATATCTCTCAATATAGAAATGTCTTTAGGCCACCGCAAAGACAGTTTCTATTTATCGATTTCTTTCAGAGGCATGGCGACAGGAGCAGGAGAAGTCCACATGATCACATTCTCAGCTACCTTACGTTCATCGGTATTGCCCTGTCAGCCCTCGGTCTTCTCATGGTGGTATTCACCTATATTTGCCACAAGTAAGTCATTGACGATGATCTACTCGTCGAGGCCAGTTATCTTGTAGATTTATTGAGTAGTCAATGTAATATCGTTTGCAACAAAATTGATTGACGCCTAGCATATATCTACTATAGAAGTACTTCACCACTGCAACACAGGCATCTTAAGTAAAAAGTCTTCAAACTAAAGGCAGCTAAAGCATCGCCAATCATCTCATGCCAAATAGAACCGAACCGAGCCGGGGTAGCGAGTTGATTTATCGAGTAATGTTTGGCTAAAATGACATTTTATATGTTTCTATTCTTCTCTAACAACACTGCAACATCAGGACAAAAAATATGCTCTTGGCTTACAAAAACGAAAAATTCGTTGAAAGCTTTTTGCAAAGGGGGGCCTTAAACATTACGTGGAACCTTGTTTTCGTGCGATTTTTTTTAGGGCGGGGGGGGTGGAGGTGGCGCCAATTGTGCAGACCCTAATTCAACAAAAATATACACAACATATTGTTACCAACCTCACCTTATTACGCAGAAGTTCGTATTAAAAGACCATAATTAGACTACCCTTCATTTTTTAGACATTTTATATGCTCTGTTGTTTATTTTGCGTCGATAGCGGCTCAACCTTAGGGTAAGTCATATTTGAGTGGATTGCGAAATGCTTGATCATGAAGTCTTACCTGATAACTACTCATGTTATGCGAGGTGTGATCAAACAGTTTCGAGACTGATTTTGTAGGGCAAAAAGAAAGGGCTGCACAATAATGCGCGCATCACTCAAAGGAAAGGACCTTCGTGTCTCGTTATACCAAGGGGCATCACCCTGTGAAAATTTGGACCTGCGCTACAGGAGTATTTGTGACCACGTACATGGGCACAATGGCGATTTCACCATATACTGCGAACCATAGCGAGAGCGAACATCAATTCTGCGTCAAACATAGCAAATATAAAACAGAGACCTCTGAAATGATTCAGCAGGCGCGTGTCGAAAAGCAGTGAAAAGTGGCACTTGCGCTTTGGGACGGCAGAACATCGCTTGAAGACGAAAAGCGGTAAAGCAACCTTAGCCGACCTCTCCTTGACTTCAGTGGCGTTCTGCTATTCTTGAGGCGCGAGTGCCACTCAAAACATCTCGCACACTTCACTGTTTTTTTGTCATAAGCCTTCTAAATCATTTCAGAGGTCTTTGTTTTAGACTTGTTGAGTTTAACATAAAATTGATCTTTGCTCCCACTTTGGCTTGCAGTCTTTGGGGAGATTGCCATCGTGCTCTGCATGTGGTTAAACAAACTCGTGTATCGCACTTCCTAATGTTCACAGAACGACGCCCTTTGGCGTAATGACGCAGGAAGGTCCTTGTATTCGACTGCTGCGCGCACATCAGCGGGCTGTGCTCTCTTTCTACGCTGCAAAATCAGTTTTTGAACTTTTTGATAACACCTGGCAGAAAAGATAGAATTTCCTATGGAGGAGGTGTTTTTATTCGTGCCTATGAAAATATATTTTCAAAGAAATGCAGATCAAAAATGGAGAGTTCTGAAAGTGCTTAAAGTAAACTTTATTTAAAAATGATGAACGGCTGGTCGTCGGTACTTCTTAAAGGCCGCCAGTTACTCAGCCAAGTGTAGTAAGGTTGTTGTTTGAAACAGTTTTTACTTTGACTTGTGCTAAAATAATTTCTGCAGATGACTTTAACTTGCCGCCAACGGCATGGAATGCAAATTATTTTCACAATTGGCGTAGGAGAACTTTACACTGTGTATATTTAGTCTTCTAGACTTGTATGCTTTTGAACTATATGTTTTGAGCCAACGCAAAACGATGAAACTTCTCCGAATTTAGATTTGTTTTTATCGAACACGATGGTCAATATTTTGAACATCCCCAATATTCATGGCATCAGCGAACATAAAGTACTTGTGGCAGATGCTAATATTGTGATTACCAAGGTCGGTGAGTCAAAAACGTGTAAGGTGAATTTAAATAACAGTGCAGCTTACAATACTATGACATGTTCCCTAGACTCGTATTTTCTAACCTTCGAGACGTTGGCCGAAGATTTGAGTATCACGGAATTTCGTCTGGTGTATGTTTAAAGTGAAAATTGATGAAATAACCAAACGTTTTGTTCTTTCCCTTATGCTTACTCCCAAGTGCGCTCGGACACGCCTTAGATATTTTGGCATCTGTGCAGCACAATTCAAAATAAACGTAGGGCACACCTAATGTATCTTAGCTACCCACTTACTAAAATACCACAAAGTTAGGCGAACTTACTGCATTCGTCAAAACCAGTGTTCAAGAGGCCAAGAACCTCATATTTTCAAAAGTTTAAGGAAAGGGTGAAAAACAAGATAAAAGTGTTCTGTATATATGTGCGCAAAAACGGAAAAAGTAATAGCTCTGTAACACCATTTGATCATATGATGATAGTAGATTTCAATATAATATGGCTGAAGCGGATCTATTCAATACTTATTTTTATTCCGTTTTTAATCCATCTGCGCAACGGGACTTTGTGTTCAACGTTCCAACTGTGGCCGATGCGATGCAGTCAATCACTTTAGAAGTAAGAGAGATCAAGAAGCTTTTAAATAAACTGGATGCAAGCAAGACAACTCGTCCAGGCGACATCCCTCTCGTATTTTGAAAATATGTTCTGGTATGGTCTGTTTATATTTTTAAGTGCGGCGTAATAATCCCAGACAAAAACAACGTTGTTACAAGTTAAATTGGAAGCTTGGTCGGCATGTCCCGATACACAAACGCAGGAACGTGGTAAAAAATTATTATCCAGTTTTATTAACTAGTTTAGCATGTAAGGTCATAAGCAGATTTTATGCACGAGCATAATCAACCAAGTGCTCTTCTTCGAATACTGCATTCATTCCAACATGACTTTCGTCAAGGCTATTTCATGTGCGATGCAGCGAACTGAAATCGTACACGGTTTCAGTTCGCTGCATCGTTGATTGTATTGTCCTAGATTTTAGTAAGGCGTTTGATGTCGTCCCACCTTGAAAGGATGCAAAACCAAGACCAACCTTGAAAGGATGCAAAACTGGGCTGCCCGTTTCGTCTCAGACGATTGTAACAGGCGATTCAGTGGGACAAGAGCCAAAGAAAGCCCAGGACGGGGGGGGGGGGGGGGGGAGTCGAGCTTTAAAAAGAAAGGCCTTTGACTAAAATTGTTTCATAGCATATTTCCCTGTGAAACTGGTATTGAACGAGCGTGCTGTTTTCGCCCACCTCAGTATATATATCGCAACGAAGGGATCTCCTTAATAAGGTAAAATCATTCGTTGCAGAGCCGATGTTTTGGGGAACTCATTGTTTTTGTAAAACCACACGGGATTGGAACAAACTGTCAGTTTCTGTAGTCAGCATTGTGTTTAACGACATGTTTTATTGAGCACTGACGTTGTGGTGTTTCTAGTTTTTGTGTATTTGTTTTTGTGCAAGATGCTAATTGTTATATTAGGTGCATAATAAAACATGTTTTCTGTTATTGTAATTATTATAATTCATTGCCACATACTATTACTTCTATTACTTCCCTCAGTTCTAAATGTTTCCCGTAGTGTAATGCCTTATGGCGCAGTTGGCATTTGAATTATTAAACGAATAAATTAAATAAATAATATTACAATTTGTTTGATTTTGTCATATGATTGAATGCAAACCATTTTTTCTATGAGCAGTTAGCAGAAAACTGTAGTAACGTTTGACTCTTTTCGAAGGAAACTGAAACATCTACATCCGTTTATAAAGCACATACGGATTTATAACTGAACCTTCTACTGCCAGGAATTCGTTAGTTCGACTACCAGCAAGTCAATCCGTCCATGTATTTCTTCGCAAATTTCACGGGACAAATTGACGCCAAGTGAAGTGATAGCACTAAGTGACACCTCGACATGACACCTTGACATTACGCCACCTGACCACATTGTTTGATGTCATGGTATCAAATGATACAGTGACGTCACGTAACGTCAACGTGTTAAGTCGCAGTGTCACGTGGTACCTGACGGCCTTAACTTCCTTCTAAATGTTGAGGGAAAATTAATGAAGAGTGTGTTCGCGTTCACCGCCCGAAACTATTCTTCAATGTACTTTAAACAAATTTAGACAATCGCTCCTGATATAGTACTGCATTCAATGTTTTGTAGGACTTTGAAGATCATGGTTGCCGTGTCTACTTTTTATTCAAGGCGGTGGCGCAAAGGAGTCGGTCACCAAATCCTCATGCACCTGTCGGTGGCCCTGCTGGGGGCTCTGGGAGCGTACTTGGCCTTGGTGACGGTGCCCGTGCCTCGAACGGGACCCGCCCTGTGCGCGTGCATCGGGGGACTGCTCCACTATCTGCTCCTGGTCAGCTTCTGCTGGACTTTCGTAGAGGCACTGCTGCAGTACCTCCGCTTCGTCAAGGTTCTGGGGACCTACGTTCCCAACCTGGTGCTCAAGGCCGCCCTTGCAGCCTGGGGTGAGTATGTGGATGTTGCGTCCATGCTAAATTCCAGGCTTATAAATAAGTGTAGCACTAATTGTGTCTTTATCCTTGTGAGTAGTCATAATCCCATCCCGGAGGAGATAACAAATGCTATGTTGTCTACCGCTTTACCCCTGGTTCCACTGTTACATTGCGCGAAAGGTGCTTTAAACGAGATGTCAGATGTACATTTACACTGATAACATTATAGTTCTAAAAGTGAGAATCTTTGTGTTACTAAAAGACAGTAATGAGACGTGTTACCGTGGGAGTCCCGCGAGGCAGTCAGCCATGTTTGTGTTGGCGTTATTTCAACCTGCTAAGTGACTTCACAAAGCCATAACGTAAAGCTCGTTCAATTGCTTTCTCAAATTACTCTCCGGCAAACCTGCAAAAAACGCACGTGTTGATGTATGTAAAAGAAAGGCGACCGCTTGGTTTCTGCCCAACTACAATTAACACATTACAAATTTTAAGAATTTACACCAAATACACAAGTCCAGAGAACTAAAAAACTGAGCACACCAAGACAAAAAATCTAGGGTGTTACGCAACCAAACTGACGTTTTGAGCAATACTCCGACCAGAACTGTACAACTTCAAACCGCACGTTTCTCCAACAAAATCCTGCACCTTATCGTTGAACCACCCTAATTGAATTCAATGGTTTTCAGTCAGCACTTTAAGTAACTGGTCGTATGAATCATTTTGATAAACTGATTTTTAGACCACATATACTCGACAAAAGAGTAATTAAAATACAGAAATTAATTACTTGGAACTAATTTTATCGGCTGCGGCGGAGTTAGAGCTCGAGTTTACTTGAGATTATTTGCGAAATTATGATCAAGCACTCATTGCTAAACGTTCCGAATATTCAGTTCAGCTAGTACACTTCAATCAGATATCTTGGATGGTCATTAAAATAGGCTTCAGCAGTCCTTGCAATCAAGAAAACTAAATTGTTCAACAAATTTAGCTAGTCAGTAGCCCGACATGCCTTACATAGGAAGCCAAGAGCGACACAAGCCACAGCACAATGGTATTCAAAAGCTACCACCTAAGCACGAGCAATTGCCATTATCAGCAACACCTTAAGAAACTCCGGACGTGGCTAATAACGAGTAGCTTATTATTGTTCCGCAACAAGTAGCGTTGCCGCATTAGCCGATAAGAATTAAGGTGGACGAAAGAATTGCAAAGCGAGAAGAATAAACACAATAAGCCACGTCATGTGCTCAATAGCCTGTCCGTGACTGCAGACAAGAGTGGAGAATAAAAATCGAGATGATTTAAGCTGTGATTTAAATCGAACCAAATTTGCTATGACGATTTTAATCAAAAATTTCCTTCAAAATAAATACCCGAAATGTTTTATGTATTCTTTGCTTTCTATGCGCATTTGTTGTGTGTATAAATCAAAGTGTGATTGAGCAATAAAGATTTATATCAGGGTAAACACGAGCAAAAACAAAAAAACTAAACATGGCATTTCTGAGCGAATCGGATCGTTGAGCTTTATTTATGGCTTACACTTTGTTCGTCGGTAACGTAACATCCAACTGCAAGCAAATCAGATCCTTAAATACAAAACCTAATGAGCGAAGCCTCTTAACTGGCTAGAAAATCAAGCTTTTTTGAGTATGGCTGGGTTTACATCAATGAGAAGTTGATAATTAAACTGTACTTTGGGTTACACTAACTCTTTCTTACGTACTGTTTTCAACGATCGGACGGATTGATCGATAAGTTTGTCATGTTTAATACATTAAGTGATGAAGACAATTTTCTGGACTTCAGTGATCTAAATTAAATTAATTTAATTTAGATAAAAAATACAATTTAAGCAAAAAAAAGGATTCATTTTTTTGTCTAATAGATAATCTGGCTACGGCCCCATAGCTCTTGTTAACGTGTTAACAGCAAGTACGCGTCCAATGCTGACTTTCTTTTTAGACTGTAGGCTTTCGGTGATTTTTTTGCTTCTTATTTATGTTATTTCGGGTCTTTGACTTCCTAATTTTATTTTATTTGACAATACTATCAGTCTCCACAACGGGGACCATGATAGGGGTGAGCAAAAAAAAGAGTGAACATGAATAAACACTCAAAAGACATAGTTCACAACTAAAGCATTGGTAGCACACTGAATGGTTATATATGAAGCAGAAAAAGAACACACAATACGACACGAAGTACTGTGAGCAGCAGTTTCAGAGACATAGAATCACTTTTTCAAACACCTTACAAATTCATAAACTGTGTTGGCTGACACAGTGCTTTCTGGTGGCGCATTCCACTTCCTTATTGTTAAAATAAGATACTATGCATTTTTAAAACAATTTTCGGAGTAACAATATTCTTCAAGTTTACTAGTATATTTATTTCGCGTAATCCTAGAAGTACAGGGTCGCATTAATCTATCTTTGTTTATCAGAAGTATCCAGTTTAAAATCATGTAGCACAGTTTCAAGCGCTTGTTTCTCCACCTTTCTTCCCGTATATTCACTTCTGCCTTGGAATACAGCTCTATCGGCGAATCTCGCCTCCTATACTTTGGGAAAATAAAATGCAGCGCCTGTTTCTGAATCCCAACGAATTTTAATACTAACTTCTCAGTATAGGGGTCCCACACTTCAGTGACATATGCTAAACCTGATCTTATTAGCATTTCCAAAGAAAACAGTTTAGTTTTTAGGGTGTTGCATCTCAGACAGCATCTTGTTTCCGCGTGGGGGAAGGGGAGGGGGGGGAGGCGCACTAACGATTACGACAAAGAAGCAGAGTCTCCTGATTGGCCGCGCGAGCCAGATTGAACTCGATGGTCTCCGCAATCTGCCGATGTCCCGTCGGTACAATGTACTTATCTCGTTGTAAATAGTTGTACATAGATTAACGTGGTTCAGCAACGTCTCGAGTAATGTCTGGCAATGGTGACCAGTTCTCGAACCAGCCTCTGAAATCAACGGATGCAACGCCGAGTCTTCCGCGATGACGTACCAAGTACCACGGTTCGACGACATGAAAGATAACTGGACTTCGTGTATTATCCGCATTGAGTACTACTTCGAGAGAAACGGCATCGTGAACGATGTAAAGAACAGAGCGTTTCTCGTTTTGTTGCTGGGCTCAAGCGCAGTCGACGTTTTTAGTGGGCGTTGCGCGCCAAGGAAGGTTAAAGAGGTAACCTACGCTCAAGCGACTGAAATTCTCGAAGAATTTTACGCGCCGAGACCGATCAAGATAGCTGAAAGCTTAGAACTTTTCACAATGGTTGAGAACGAGGATGAGTCAACTCAGCAGTTCATCGTGGAACTTCGGTAGCTGTCCGGTAAATGCAACTTCGGCGGCATGTTCGCATCCTACGAGACAAGATAGTGTGTGAAATTCGAAATGTCGACGTGCAGAAGGCACTGTTGGCTAGGCCCAAGTTGACATTGCAGGAAACGAAGGACAGCCTCCTGGCGACGGAGGCCGCGAGAAAATGTCAAGCTCATGAAGCCACAGAGATATTATAATGTACGCTAGAGGTTCAACTGGCGCTAGTGTCTATGCGACTTCCGGGAGGCAAATTGAAGCAGACAGCAACCAGTCTACTGTTCCGGTGCTCCTGTGCATTCCTATGGGAAAACGAGCGTGCATCTTGTCTCTTCGCCGGAAAATAACATGAATAACTTTCGTTATTTTGGTTGTAGAGGATAGTATGTACCTTTATTAATATTGTGAAAGTGTAATTGCTTTAGTTACAGCATTTTTCTTTACCACTGAACGATGTTAAACTTCGCTGTTTTTCAGGCCCAAACCTCTGTTCCATGGCAGGTATGCAAAAACGAGTGACGATTCTAAGCAAAATAACGAGCGAAATGAATGTAGAGTGTGTTCAAAGTTCGCTAGCATTCGGGTGGCGCTATATATTGCTAATATGCCCGTCCTGTCACTAAATGAGAAGTGACTCCGTCGTGCATCTTTACGATCGGTTAAAAAAACATTCGAACGTAAAAAAATAAAGTACGTGGGCTACGAAAGGTGTGTATTTTTATTATTTCCTATGTCGGGCAGTTTTTATCGAACACCTTTTCTCTGGCGTCTCCCTACTTCCAAAGAGTTCGAGCGCGCGGGTGATGTTTTGAACGCAGAACATGCATCTCCACACATATTCACAAGGAGAAAGAATAAATCAGGACTCATATATTGCAAATCGGACTATATTACGTGGCCTTCAATTTGTTTTGATCGTCTGCATGCTCAAAGAGTTACTGATTCAGTGTTACTGCGTAGTTCTTGCCGTCTCTCTTGGTTTTCCACATGTACTTCAATCGTTTGGCACGTATATCCTCCATGCTGGAAAGCGCCGACGCTGTGTTCGTGCTAGCAGTGTCCGACAGTGCACATAAATACATGTACGAAGCGGTTTTGCACAGTTTTTCATGTCACGAATTTCAAATAAAACGCCGTAACTGACCAATTATTTCGTCTGCGTGACTGAGAAATTTTCCAATGTGCCTAGTACGTACGCATTATTCGTGATATTTGCTCTTATGATCGAGCGCAGAGACAAAATACACTCGCTTTTTCCCATAGAAATGCATTACCGGAAGTCAATTTCCGACTGGTTGCTGTCTGCTTCAATTTGCAGCAGCACACTAGCGCCAGTTGAACCTCTAGCGTACATTATAATAACTCTATGCATGAAACCTTCAGACGGGAAGTGAGAGCCGGAATCGCACAAGCTGGCGGGTAAGCAACGACCGGGACCGCCGAGCTTGTACAGCAAGAGAGAACGTGAACAATCGCTAGCGTACAAACGGTGCGGCAGCGAGGAAAACTCCGAGGTGGTCTGTATGTTCAAAAATTCGAAGTGTTTTCAGTGTGGAAACAAGGGACACATCGCAAAAATGTGTCGCTCATAGGGCACACATCGCAAAAATGTGTTGCTTCAAGGGCAAACAACAACAGAGGACGTTCGCACTGACCGAGAACTCCGCTAAGGACGGCAACACAGCATTTTCGCCGCAGCTGCTGTCCCTGAAAATAATCCGATCGACGACAACAAAATTGTCAGTCCAGTTCGGCGCAAGTTCTGTTGGGGAAGAATTAATCTCATCATGGATATCGACACGGGATCACCTGCGTGCGTGATATCGTGGGACGTCTACAACAAGCACAGGGAGGGATGGTCAAGACTCGAGAAGTCAACCCTGAAGTTGTCTTGTAATTTGGAGCCACTGCATATTGCTGGTAAGTTTATGCCCCCTGTATCTTATGCCGACAAGACTGTCACGGCGTCAGTGACTGTACTTCGCCGGCCAGGATCGTGTTTGTGTGGCGGAGACTTGATCCAAGCGCTGAAGAACTTGGGGACTCCTGTTCTCAGTGTGTCCAACTCGAACAGCCAAGGCAAAGGGGAGGATCTGTTCGAAGACAAGGACAAGACCAAGAACAAGGCCAAGAACAAGGAGATGGAGCTCTACCTGCCCCGAGAGGAGCCGGAAGTCCGTGCACCAGGTGGCGAACTCGGACAGCGAAGACGGCGGTCGACCAGCGCGGAGGGTGAGCGGAGCTCGGGGAGTGGGTCCAACGGCTTCGACGACGAGGAACGGCCCCGCAAAAGACGCCGCCCCCGTGTGATTCCCCACAACACGATCAAGGGCTTCACGGACGCCGAGATCCGCCGCTTCATCAAGAGCTACCGCAAGTTCGCCGCTCTCGCCAAGAGGCTGGACGTGGTAGCCCCAGACGCAGAACTGCATGAGAAGCCGCAGGCGGATCTGAAGCGCCTGGCCCACCTGCTCTACTCGGGCTTTGAGCAGGTGATGAAGGAGACCGAGACCGCGCTGCCACCGGGTGGGGCCGACGTCAGGGAAACCACCACCGGCGAGACCTCGGCCAGATGCCCGCATTAGTGGACGACTTTCAACCTGCCCGGAGTGCCGGTGAACGCCAGGTTGGTGCTGAGCAGCTACCAGGAGTTGACGGTGCTGGACGCGCTGCTACCGTTCGCGGCTGAGGAGATGCCCCACTGGACGCTCGACCTCGCCATCAAGGAGCCCCACTTTGACGCGTCGTGGGGCGCGGCGGAGGACTCCAGTTTGCTTATGAGCATCTATGAGCATGTCATGGGTAGCTCGGAGGCGATCAAAATGGACGCGGGCCTGGGCCCGACGGACAAGTTCCTACCGGACGGGGAGCAGCTCAAGACCTAAAAGAAGCACCTGCACAGGCGGACGGACTATCTTCTCAAGATGCTGCGCAAGGTGCACGTACGACATGTGGCTTTCAAGGAGGGAAATGAGAAGCTCGAATGCGGCCGAAAGACCCGTCCGGCGAAGATACACATCAGCAAGGCCATTGATGAGAATGACGACATTAACGACAGCTATAACGCCTCGTCGACAAAACCGCGCAAGCCCAAGGCGAAGGCGGAGGACGAGACTCGCCAGAGAAACGCCGCGGCGGCGATCGACGGAGTCGCCAAGGGAGTTGCACCAAGCGGACCGAACGTCCCCGAAGCGAAGCCCGGAGCGGAGGGACCGCCCAAGGCCAAGCGGAAAAAGGACAGCCTCCCAAGTGCAGTCTGACGCAGCGGAAGACGAAGCCGTCCCAGCTCTTCGGCGGTCGATAAGACGCAAGAAACGTGTTGACCGACATTCACGTTAAGGGGGAAAGAATGCTGTATCTCAGACTGCATCTTGTTTCCGTGTGTGTGAGACCGCACTAACGATGACGGCAAAGAAGCCGAGTCTCGTGAGCGAACGCGCGAGCCAGATCGAACTCGACGGTCTCAGCGATCTGCCGATGTCCCGTTGGTACAACGAACTTACCTCGTCGTAAATAGTTGTGCATATATTAAGGAGTTTTAGCAACGTCTTGAGTAATCTCTGGCATGGGGTTGCCATTTTCAATTGTCTTCTGAGCATCCAGAGTTTTCATGTAGCTTTCTTAATTATATTATTGATGTGCATTTTTCATCGTAGATTGCTAGTTATTGTTACTTTTCAGTATATAAAGACATCTGCCAGCTTTCACACCGTTTTCTAATTTTTTGTAAACTTTCGTTCAGCTCGATGTGGTTGCTGTCATAGTTTATGTAATTACACAAAATAAAAATCACCATCAAACAGTCTTGCTTTTAGAGTAATGTCCCGAAGGACATCATTAATAAAAATTAAAATAACAATGAACCGAGAACTGAGCCTTGTGGGACTCCCGAGGACACGTCTTGTAACATTGAATCATGTTCATCAATACTAACAAACTGTTTTCTATAAGTCAAGAACGCTTCGATCTACTGCAGGAGTTTGGGATTTTTAGCTAATGTTCAAGCTTAAGGAGGAGCTTATTATGGTAAACCTTGTCGAAGCCTTTCTGGAAGTCTAAGAATATTAGGTCGACTTATCCTCTATTATCGGTCAAAGAAAAATCATGAATTTGTTTCGTTAGGTTCAAAGAAGCTCTTTCGAAATCCGTGTCGCTTGCTATCTAATACACGATAAGCGTCTAAAAACGTTTTATATGTTCCTAAAAGCCATGCTCTAGCATTTTACAACAGGTAGATGTTAAGGAAATGGGTCTATAGTTTGTAACTGAGTTAGCGTTTTCACTTTTATGAACAGGTATAATTTTAATGATCTTCCGATCATCTCAGATAGATTCATCTGCCAACGATTTCTTGAAGACGAGACTCAGATACTTCGCACACCATTCACGGTAATAGCTGAAGAATTCGTGGTAAGTATATTCTCTGGACCAGCGGCTTTTTTAGATCGGTGCGAAGTAGAAGTAGTAAGGAGAAAATACCTTCTTGTGGTATTTGTACATCAATCATTAGGGGAATATTTTCAAATAAGGACCTTCGGCAGAATATGATTATCAGTAGACAAAACAGTGACAGAATATTCATTAAAAGCTATTCGCAATTCCTGTTCTTGTTTTCACATAACCCTATTTCCTACTGACGCCTTGGTAACTCCTTTTTTGCTTGATGGTTAGTTCACGCCAAAACGTTTGGGGTTGAATATCTTATGAGGTTTTGCATTTTAACATTAGAAAATGGGAATTTCGCTGCCCTTTATTTTTGCTTTAAGTTCCTTACTCAGCATCATGATTTTTAGCGTGTGGGTGTCCAGTCCTTTTCCCACGCGCATTTGTACTACTCCTGGTTAAGCGTTGTTTGTGTTGAATTATATTCCTTGTAATCCAAAGACTGTTTGTGTTCCGATAATAATCTACAGTTTATGTAAGATGATTATATGATTGTATGACGAAAAGAACTAAAATGTGTAGAAATGACATCTCACTGTTGTATTTTTATAGGGTTCCCTGCGGTGATTGTCATTGCGGTTCTCGTTATAAATCCTGGGCATTACAATCAACGAGCGCACATGTAAGTACTCTTCCGTCTTCTCGTCACGTTGCCTGTTGAACGCAACGACGCCTTTGGGTCCTGTTCAAAATACGTGTAACGCACGCCAAACAAGTTGTGCTATATACGGCCATAGCATATACATAAAACCGGTATACGGTTATATAAAAAATTAACTCCCATTTTATAGAATTTGACATCACGGCTACCCTTTTAAAACTAGGTGAATAAATTATCAAACTCAAATTCAGTCAGGAAGAAAAATTGCGGGAAAGCGTGCTTTCGGAATAATACTTCAGCCGATACATTATTGTAACAAATGTACCCCGACTCTTAATGCACCGTAGCTCGGACCACGTGGAGCGAATGTTTACGCTGTAGAACCCAAGAGATCCTGAACTCGATCCCCGCACCTGCCTGCATGCATCTTGATAAGCATAGTATCGACGTTCGGTTGTGTAATTGTTACTGAGCATTGCTCGTTAAAGTCTCCAGTCTAGCCGTCATACTGCACTGGATAAATTTCTCTCCAACTGATGAACCATCCCGCGCTCCCGTCGACAGACTTTGGACTGCGTAAACTTTTATACAATAAATTGCTTACATCAATCGCAATTTGTTTTACAGATGTTGGCTTGGCAAAGATATTTTGCTGTACTCATTCCTGGCTCCTGTTGCCACCATTTTACTTGCCAACTGCATTGTGTTCGGCGTGGTCATCTTCAGCATCTACTGCCGGCGGCACAAGGGTCTTCGCAGTAGCCAGAAGCCAGGCCGCGCTCGCCAAGGCCCAACTGAGGGCAACCATCTGCATCGTGTTCCTTCTGGGTGAGAGAGAAAATACTCCCAATGTACGGTTGTCACCGGAAGTATACAAAGTAGATTCGTAGGAAACCAGAATTTTTGTTTAAAGTGAACTCGCCCTTTGGCTAAGTTGGCGATGATAGAAAGAGGTGAAATCGGGTAATTGGCTAATCAACCAAACACTTTAAATTAACTTCTCATTTTTAACATTGGAGGCTGAATTCAGTTTCAAAATTGACGCCCGACCTCATTATAGTCATTGTATTCTAGCTGTGACGTGGAATGTCAATTAAAAATATGTCTAGTGGGCACTACGAGGCGATAAATGTCATCCTTGTACACCGCATTAAAACCGAAACTTCGATGACTACGTTTTGCGCGTGTCTCTCAATGCTGATGTTACTTACAGCGCCGACACGTGGGTTGCGGAGCAGGCACAGGACAAAGTTATCAGCGTTACGAGTGCACTTTGGCGGTTCGCTTCGGTTTTGAAGCTGGGTACGAGGATCACATTTCACGCCTCGTTGCGCGCACTTTCATTTCATTTTATTACCTTAAAGACCCCGTTAGGGAGTATTGCATAAGGGGTGGGGTTACATATAAAAGCATTTTTAACAGACATTCATGTCGGAAGGTGGTTGACGACAGTCTCTGTGAATACAGATGGACATGTGATGGCGGCGACGTGGTGGGGAAGGCCGTTCCAGTCCGCTGCTGTTTGAGAAAAAAGGAGGCTAAAAAAGTCGTAGTGCGGGCACATGGGAGCGTTACTTGAAGTGGATGACCAATGCGCGGAGATATGCGTGATGGAGGGACAATGTAAGGTGCATGATTGAGCGAGCTGTAGTAAAACTTGTGAAAGAGGGAGAGGCTGGAAGGGCGACGGCGAGAGAAAGAGGTGTCAGGCCGGATTCTGCTTTTAAAGATGAAACGCTGATATCGTATTAGTAGGCAGAATGAATGAACCTTGTGGATCGATTTTGAACAGATTCAAGTTCATTACTAATATATACTTGGTGAGGGTTCCAGATGGGAGATGCGTGTTCGAGTTTTGATCTAACAAGTGATTTGTACGCAAGTAAACGTACGTGCTTCGGGGCATGGCGTAGATTACGTTTAAGAAATTAAAGGACTCTGTTCGCTGCTGATATGACGTTGGTAGTATGCGCGCGCCAAGATAGATCGTTCGACAGTGTTACACCTAGGTATTTATATGATTCTACAGATTCGACGCTGACGCTAGCAATTGTATAGGGAAAAGAAAGGGGTTACGGCGACGATGGAATGTTACAAGTTTACATTTGCTGGGATTAAGGGTCATTTGCCAACAGTCGCACCATTCTTGCACATGGTTAAGGTCATTCTGAAGGCATGTCTGGTCAGAGGTGTTAGTGATTGTACGATAAATAACGCAGTCATCCGCAAACACACGAATGTGGCATGACAGATGCGATGGTAAGTCATTTATGTATATTAAGAACAGGAGGGGGCCGAGGACAGATCCTTGTGGAACGCCTGATGTTACTGGGAGAGGGTTATATGAGTGGTTGTTAACAAAGACAAACTGAGAGCGATTAGACAGAAATTCCTTGACCTATTGAACAATAGCAGTGTTTAGATTTAATCGGGAATGTTTTAGTAGGAGGCGCTGGTGCGGTACTTTGTCGAATGCTTTGGCAAAATCTTTAAAAAACGTGTCAGTTTGAAGGTTATGGTCAAGATTAGAATGCAAGTCATGAACGAAGAGTGCAAGTTGAGTTTCGCAAGAGAAGCCTTTGAATACACTTTACATATGTATTCAAATGTTCTTGTCACGGCTGGATTATATAAGTAGGCCGAGCGTCATTTCTCCAACTGCATTGTGTCCCCCCCCACCAAAATATATATATATAGAAAGGTAATTAAAACTTGTAAGTAAATTATCTCACTAAATAGGCCTTACCGCAACGATTCTTGTGTCCTCAATGGTCACCAACTTATCATTAGTACTTAAAAACCCTAACGCAAGTAGTTTCTTTTATATGTTCCTTTTAAAACGCAAACACCCTATATATAAACAAAATGTAGTCTGTTCGTCCTTGAAATGTTCGTCGTTCGTTTCCGCGTCAACAGAGAATAAGTTAAACGTGTATCAAGGTAAAAAAATCAGCACGCATATAAACAGATCAGTGTCCATCAGCCTGGTGATCAAACAGCACACAACGAAAAAACAAAGTATAGCGCGTTAAGGGGGGACACTACCCAGAAAAAAAACAATTTCTGCAAAAAAAAGTTGATCTTGAAGAATGGTATATAATCCACCAGCATCTAAAGAGTATTCCCAGAAAGGTTCATTAGTTTACACTGCATAGTTCATTTCTTCTAAATTATTTTCGATCCACCAATGCTAAAGAAAAGGTAGAGGTTGGAGCACTTTGAATGCATTTTTCTCCATTCCACTTTTTGGCACAAATTTCACTTTAGGAAAACTATCGTTTTGTTATTACATAACTTGGATTAATTTTTATGAGTTTTTTGGGGTGAAATTTTAAGGGGAAGATAACTATGAGCTTGTATTTTTTATTTTTGTCAGTTTTCTAGCTCAAGAACTGAAATTTTGAACAAAGGATGGAAATCTAAAAAACAGTATTTGTGTTTATGTGATTTTTTGTCATGAAAGATGGTATAATATAGAAATATAGCTCGATATGTATCTGCCCTGAACTGTCCTAAAGCAATATAACACATAAAAACGACAAATTTATAAGCAATTTTAAACCAATAGTTTTCCTACGCAGACACGCCCACTTTCATATTTTAACATTTGCAATCTTTTTGTACTTCACCCAGGTAAACAAACTTTGGCAGAAATGTTCTCAACATGAACAGAAACAAGCCCTGTAAATGTCATTTAAATCAGACAAGTGGTTCAAGAAATCACGTTTTTGGGTAGTGTCCCCTTTAAGAGGCCATTCCACGAAACAGCACGCTGAACAACTCAAAACGTAGCACGAAAATGAGTTGCTGGGCGAATTGGTTAGACATGTTGACTTAGCCTAGCGCGTGCTGTTACCTGTTAGCGTAGCACCTAGCGCAGCTATTCGGCAATTGCCTATAGGGATAACCAATGGACGTTTCATCTGTTTTCACTCTGTGAACACATTTTGAAGCAACGATAAATGCACTTACTAAAAAAGGTAATTCATTCCCCAGGTTACTAACAAATTTAAGTAGACAATTTGGTGCCTAGAACATGGCACAAGCGCTCGTTTCAATTGCTAGATACATTTGTTTCAGTAAGCACAGAAGGGCTGTTGAATGAATAAGGCTTTTTCTTCCAGCTAAATCAAGCAGACAATGAACAAAGTTTTCGTTAATCCGGCTCCTACTAGTAATGAACTACTGAACAAACTGTCATGGTATATTACTTACGGTGCCAAAGCAATGAGCTGCTGTTAGACACAGCGTTAGACATAGCCTTTACCCTTTCTCTCTAGTATTGCGAAATTCAGAATAGTTGTTGTGAAATCGGCAAATGAAAATTATGCAAAGACTAACATTCAAGTATACCCGCACTTTGTAGTGTTGTCATATCAGTAGCAGGCAGGCTTGTCATTCGAGCAGGCAGTCTGAAAAATAGACTTTGCTCACTTTATAAGATTAGCTCTGTTACGGAACTGCTCTTAGAAGCTGCTTGCACGAACAGTACAGTCCTTTTTACCCACGGCTCAGCTCCTTTCTTTCGACGCGCCGGACGGCTGCGATGAAAACTGCACTGCATTTTGTGAAATACGTATGTTTTGAAGCACGGCGCCTAGGTGGCGTTCAACCGTACTCTGTGTAACACATTGTTTTGAAACGAAAATATAGATGACGCCGCATAAGACGGGAGGCGAACTGAAGTAAGGGGGGGGGGGGGGAACCCCCTTCGCGGGAGTTTCACAACTGAGGTAATCTTGTAACATTAACTATGCCAAGCATTTGTTTCGTGCTTGAGCGCGGGTGCTGGAGCGCGCATCCAAAGCTTTCACATGGCGCCATCAAACTGCTAAGAGTAAGTTGCGAACAAATTCTAGAGTGAAAAGAGGGAACCCCTGCCTGCCGGTGGCATCGCGTTTTTTATTGTTTTGAATAAATACTTTTTGTTTGAAAAACAAACACGGTTGGGACTAAAGTTTTAAATGAAATAACTTCGCGAAAATATTTATTTCCACTTAAATTTGAGATGCTATTTCAGCGATGTGTGTTACGTGTGTAGCAAATTTTAAGGCAAACCGGGGACCATGAAGAAAACGTTAGAGTACCCCTTTAAGCACCCATCTAGCTTGCTTTACTGTATTTTGGTAACAAAACATTTTATCAAATCGTTGTCGAATTTCAGAATCCGCTCCTTACGCTCGCTTTAGCACGACAACGTGAGCTCTTGGTGCGAATATTCTTTTAGTTAGGCATCCGCTTTCTCTGCAAAATTATTTAGGCAGATTTTCTTTTTAAAGATTCACATAAATGTTGTTTCAGACATTTCAGTTTGAATATGACCGACAGCGTTGCAACCGCGTGTCACTGCTTAAAGGGAAACTGAAGTGGTCGTGCGTTTGAGAAAAAACTCTTGAATTGTCTTTATTCGGCCTTCAGGACCACGAATATTATAGTTATATTTTGGATTGATGTATACCAAGTAGCCACGAAAGCGCTTTTAAAATAGCGCTGAGGCGCCTTCTTCCCGGCGCATTCGGTGGAAACAGGAAATCATGGAGTATTCAAACAGATATCTCAACATTTCTGCAACTTCCGCAAGCCTTACCCGGGCAGTCGAAAACGCTGCGCGCGTTCTCTCACCAGCGGCGGGCGCAAGGTAATTGAAACCTCTCGGGACGTCCCATCAACCTGTGGTTGGTTTGCCGATTTTTATCAAGATAGCGTTTAGGAGCACGTGCCGCAGAAAAGCTGGCGTCGGTGGGTCGAGAAAATCCTGATTGGTCGATAGGGTCATGACGTCACAACCACAAGACCTAGCGCGGAAATTTCAAACAACCCGCACCAATCACGTGAAACGTGACGTCACGCGGGAAATTAAATTGAATCAAACACGACACGTAATGCGAATTAAAGGTCGCCGCTTGTCTCGAATGATTTCACTTTATAAAGGGAAGCATTGTCCTTTAAAAAAATAATCTGAAGAATTTTAGGCGGAGGAGGGATTCGACCCCACGACCTTTCGGTTACGAGCCAGGCACGCTAACGACTAGGTGCACGCTGAAACGCGTAGGCGGCTTGGGAACGAGCGGAGTTCATATGTTTAGCTATCGCGTTCCACTCTTAAAGGCGAAACTTAAGCATCCTCCTGTAATTGTTTACGCGTTTATTGTTACGTTCGAGTCAAATACTTCACACATTTAAATTTACAGGACAAAAATATCTCATAAATCTCGTCCAATTCGTTTTTTTTTTGTATTTTTTTTGATTTTTTTTTTATCCGCGAAAACACAGAGGCGTTATCTATCGAGTAGCACTGGCCCAGTTCCGTTCTATAAAATATTTTTGGAACTGGCTAGAAAGTTTCACACCATTTCCGACATCAAGCTCACGCACTATCTATGAAAGTCTTATGACATGGGCAAGATTATTTTAAGCCCGTGTTGAAAATCCTATGCGTAACAATTTAGGAAATAAACGCGGGTCGGGAGTGTTCCGGCTACCCGGTAAATGGCACCAGCGTGTTATGTTGTTGTAGTCAGTCTCAAGCACTCACAAACCACACCTAAAGACAAATATCTCAAATGGTGGTCCTGCGAACTTGCCGAGATTTGAGTTTGACCAGGTTCAACTTTTGCGAAACTTCTAACGCGAAGTTCGACAAAAATTCGACCGAAGGTGGACTATTATCGACATGCGCGAAAGTAATAATGAGCTGACTCTGCGTGACGGTGGAGGACGCGCAATATAATTGGGCTTATATTGTTTTCATTTAACAAACTTAATTAATCTTTAAAAGGTTATGTGTTTACCTTTGCACTGTGTAAATGATAAGGAAAGTTACTGCATAGAATATTCTGATCTCAGAAATTCCAAACATTTGTGCAGGCGTCGGACAGCACTGCTCAAGTGTCCAACGCTTTCGAATCTTCCAAACGCTTGTAAAGGTTCGCCGAATCCAATCGAGCTTTCGAGGCTCGGCGTCGAACTTTAAGACCGACAATGGTTCGCAAATATACCTAGTCTTAACCAGCCATGAATTGAATAAGGTATCTCGCATGTAAATGTTCGCAGGACTCACGTGGATCTTTGCCTACCTGAGTCTTCTCGAAGAAGCATCCCGAAGTTGGGGTCGGCTCTTCGAGTACCTCTTCGTAGCGTCCAGCACCTTGCAGGGATTCGTCATATTCCTCTTCCACGTAAGTGACCTCGAAGCATTTGTTGTAGTCTGGACTAGACACACAAATTCGACTAGCTTGTCTTCAGCTTTCATAAAATGAACGACAAGAGTAGTTAGATTTTACTGCTTAGCTATATGTCACATATTTGTTATAGGCAAGGTTTCCTGCTTTCGGAGAAAGAAGATAAGGGGAGGAGGTGTCCGAATTTGGGTTTTAATTTCCTTAACCGCTTTCGTGTTCTTCGGCGTTTCTTTTTCGACGCTAAATAAATATGAAAGTTTATCTGGGATTCTTTTAAGAAGACGGGACAACGAGTATGGGATTTCTCTACCTCCAGTGAACAGGCGCGTGACCCATGTTCTTAGAAAACTTCCAGATAATTATAAAGACAAGAACAAATGTAAGGGGTGTGGTTACCAAAGCCTGGAGCACCCTAACGGACTCAGGGTTGTGTCCCGAGTTATTACAGAATAAAGATGTAGATGTATTTCTTTCCGGCTAACATTTGTTTCTGTGTGCAACGACAAGTACAAGTTGGTGTTTTTCAGTTTTCTCCGAATGCAATAAATTCGGATGGGAGTTACTGCGCAGGGTTTGTCAGTATACACTTAAATCGCAGAGCCCAAGTTATGGAAAGGCTTAGACGCAGGACACGTGGCTTGTTTTGAAAAACGCGCTAACGTATAATGTATCTGCTTCTGAGGCCCCTTTTGCCCAGTTCTTCACGTCTGCACAGCTCGGATATTTTACTTGTATGAGGCAGTGTACACGATTGCAAGCAGTATACAATGTCCTTCGACATAAAAATCCGGCTGGATAGGAATTTGATGTCATGCTGTGAGCGTGTCAGCCTTCGCTTTATGAGCGGCTGAGCTGCCCTCCTTCGACACAACTGACAAAAAACCCACCAACCGTTTCACGAAAAGAAAATCTTCTAAAGACACTGGACAGCCGGGTGGTATTAGTAAAAATACGATACTAAAGACTAAAGAATACTACATAATACATTATACAAGTACTAAAGAACAAAAGCCGGGAAAGTTATCCCTTCTCTTGCTTATCTTTAGCCTTTTTATTGCCTTTTTGTTGGATGAGAGTGTAATTTCAGAGCTGGGCTGTATCGCCTTTCATGCTGCTGTTAATTTATTATGTATTGTATACTAACGAAATGTCTGAGATTTTCGGCACGTCCAAAACAAAGAATCAATGATTCATTCATGGACGACTGAGATACGAAGGGTCAGGAATTTAGGTAAGTACATTATTCGTCATGTGCACCATTTAAATGAATTCTGACAGTAACTCGCAAGAATATACTCTTAGTTGCTAGCAGCTCAGCAGACGGCACTATCAAAACTCACATATTTAAGTGCCGCAAAGAAAAGGAATAGAACGTTACCTTAGGCTTATACCTATACATCATGTAGCGCCTCAGTTATAGTTAAAATCAATTCCTATTCTCCAATATTCGTGGGAAAAACTGCAAAATAAGAACACTTTCAGTCAATCGATTATCAAACTGAGCACAATATGGTTTCTTTAAATAAGAGTTTTTAGGCCCCAGTTCCGACTCTAAAAAAAGTAGAAACGAATTCTGATCAAGACTACCGCTCGGCGGAATTTCATTCAGTGCGCTTCATGATACCCGATGTTGCAGGTCGCGTATGAGAAGACAGCACGAGAATTTTGGCTGGGCAACCTGGTCTACAAGGTCCTCCCGACATCCCGCAAACGAAGCTTCGACCAGACCATGTCCAAGAACACCTTGTCTTCAACGGGACAGAAAACCACGTCCACCTGACTTTATTCGCACGTCACCTTGGTCATCTAGTCTGAGAAGGTGGCTCACTTGCTACCCAGCCTTCGCACCTTACTGTATTTGTAAATACAAGAAAGCATTATTCGCGCACGGTTATCACCTTTGCATCAAGTTTCAAGCATATAATACCAAGCAAAAAAAAAAAAAACATTCGTTTGGGAAAGCAATAAAACGAGTTTTTATATATTAAATTGCAAAATTTCGTATTTTTACGGGCCACAATACAGTTTTGTGCAAATCTGTGGTTGCGTGGTGCATTTCTTTGTTTAAAATATCGAAAAAGCTAGTCAAGGGGCACAAATAAGGCCCTTTTCTTTTTTGCGAACAAAAATGGCGAGTTGAGACATCCACTCATTGGAGTCGCATGACCAGTGAGCCATGTGACAACACAGAAGTGAGAAATATATTTCTGTCAATAACTTCTAGTTTAACGTCCTTTTCAATCAAATATATTTTATTATTACACAGTGACACTTCTTGTTTACATTTTGGCTTAAAACGAGTGAATCATAGGAAAGCGTTGTTTTACTTCTAATTTAAATTATAAAAAACGCATGGGCGTATTTTTAAAACAAATGCGCAATATAATCACACCTTTGCTAAAAAATTACAATCCCAAGTAGCACAGTTTTTTGGACCAAAATTTGTTTTTTGTCTGGAAAGTTAGCTCCTCAAAATGCCCAAAGAAGCCAAGCTAGAGCCAAATTTGACCTTTGGCCAGAGTCTGTGTACCTTGGCCTAATTCGCAAAACAAGTGTCAAAGTTAGGTTTCCCTGCTGGTATTTTGGCTGTCATGTGGCGTCTTTGGGTTTTAATCACAAAAGTAGTGCCATGTTTAGGCTTCACTGTTGGTTGTTTGGTTCATACGTGGCATATTTGCCTCAAGTCTGGCACTTTGGCAATCATGTGGCGAGCCATAAAGAAGTCATAGAAACACCAGGGAAATGAACTGTGGCAATGACTCACGCCTTAGAACAAGGCCGTTTTAGGCTCAAGTTAGGCCCGATAGGATGCCAAGATTGTACAAATTTAGGTGTCTCTTCTAGTGTGCTAGTGGGACTATGCCACTGGAACAAACAAAAAAAGTATTTTCTATATTTTATTTTAGCTGGATTATTTACCTCTCGCCCCGCAATTTTTGAACCTCGTTCATTGCTCAAGGTTACCTTGTTGTTCAAAGAGAGCATATCATCTGCAATAGGAACGACAATCTAGAGGGTCTGAAATGCGCGTCGCGCTATCATTGTGTAAGCTCATCTTTGTGGTATGTCTCCGGTAGCAAAGGAAAGTCATCTCAATTAAATGAGCGCCTTGTTCGAACCACAAGCATATTAGTTTCTCACTGTCATTGCACGTGCGTCATTTAATGTTTCACTAGACGAAAGATAACATCCTGCTCCTAGAGTTGGTGGCGTGATTTTTGTTTTGTGCGCGTGTGTGTGTGTGGTGTTTACGAGAAGGAATACTGTATACGAAATATATAAAATGTGTTTCTAAAGGCACAGCCGTACTGCATTTGGACGTTAGTCATATTATTTATTTATATAATTAATAGGCTTCATTCCAATTAAAAGTTTGGCACGTTTCCGTATTTTTGTATACTCCCATTTCTTTTGGAAGAACTTCGTAACAACTGTCAAAAATGTTCCATGCGACACTCAACGAACAAAACTTGTTACAGCAAGAAATTTTGTCCACGGAATAAAAACGATCTAATCAAGATGACCACATGTCTTTGTCTTCGCGGTGTCTATAGTTTAAAGCGAGCCACTATAAAAAACAGGGCAATGTCCGACATACATAGCGGAGCGTAGAGAATTCCAACATTCGCCTTCTGCTCTATGCCATCCTTCCCAACTCGGCTTTAAAACGCGTCCTCAGCGTGTTTAATAGCCCTCTCCTTCGGTATATGTGACGATTAACATCCGTCCATAGCCCAACAACCGCACTTATGGCGTGGCTGATTGGCGTTGGAAGGTTGCATACTTTCGGGCCACACTCCGTTTGACACTAAGTCCGAGCGCAGCCGACAGTATACGATACCATGCAGCCAATAAATCAGCGCTAAAAGCGCATCGCCATGGCGGTCGTCGCTTTTGTTCGTTGGCTGTCCCAGGCTAAACCAACCACGCTCAGGAAAAAGCGCAGGACCATGGCGCATTAACCGTGCATGATTACTTGTGTCCGGGGTAGCAAATGCACAAAGACAGTTTCAAAGTGCCGTGAAAAGAAACTTTTGGCGCTGCTGGGGGCCCTAAACTCGTCAAACACAATGTTGGAACCACGGAGCGCACTAATCCGGACGTCGGCGAAAAAAGCGCGGATTCATTGTCGTAAGAGGCCAATCGGTGCGCTCCGTCAACTTCAGCCCAGACTCTGTGTTTGACGAGTTTAGGGGACCAAGATTGGCTTCATCAAATCGTTGTGCCGACTGAGCTGTCGCTTGGTGTGACGCGGAGTGAAGCTGGCGTGGCATGCATCGAAAAAATTGGTGTGCCCGAAGTCAACGCAGTAGGTAAATTAGATGCCCATACGAGTGCTCATTTACGACTAAATGTTTAATAGAAACAACTATGAAATCGCGAATCACAGGAAACTCCGTATCATCCACCTTAATGAGCACGCTTCAAACAACCTCGTAAATGCGAGTTGAGGCCCTTATAGGAAATCAAGGGAGTTCTGAGACAAGTTTAATCTTCGTGCGGGAATAAATAAAACACGTCTGAAATTCCTCTTGTTTTCTGAATTCAGCGTTAGCTTCAAACATTCGCGCGCATCCGCATTCTCATTTTAGTTCTCTGTCCGATTCCCGAATGTACAAATCTTATTGTTAAGGAATAGCCTTTTAACCTATTGTACGAGTGGATAACTTTCTGTAAAATTTCACAAGCCAAGAGTTCTCGCGCACAGCTTAGAATGGCGCTCACAGTGCGCCTATAGCTTTGATATCATAGTTATGAAATGTTTTCTCCGAATATAATAATCTATCAACCTCACTGCCTAATGCATGTATACGCCATCCCCCACAATGATGGTAGAGTCGCATACGAAGTCTACGTCATATTCCATGAACTGCTTACGATGTTACTTCTTGGGGAAAAAACCTGGCCTTTCACTCACTCAAATTTTACGCTCAACTTTTAAAAAGCAGAAAATAAATGCAGTTCGACCACTTCCTTAATCCCATGCCTTACTTTATGCATGTAGAGCATTACTCCTGACATTTTCTTAACGCAGTCCTTCTTTCTCCCACCGGCTGTACTCTTAAAATGCACACCGTCACTCCACAAGCAACGCAAATGGGTAACTGTTCTTCCCCAGCTTTCTCAAATGTACATTAAAACTTTAAGGTGAAATCAGGTGAGTAGACTGGGACGTGGTTATTCTTTCGTTGTACTCTAGACGTTGTTTTACTTAGGTAAATCTGCGCCAATTATGTCAATTTTAAGTGTAATCTATGAATGCACCGAAACTTGCCACACAGATTATGTCTTAGGACATGGTTTACTTAAAACCTTTAATCATCTCTCTCTCTATATATATATATATATATATCGTTCTTTTTTTCTAGATATCCAGAAAGCTTATTCATAAGACCTCATATAATTACTTCATAATGTTATTTTAACAATGTGAGAGCGAGACGGACGCCGCAGCGTTCCATTTCACCATCCCGACGCGGGCTTATCGCCAATTTAATTCTATTTAATTTTGTCTAAAATTTGTTTCATTTCCTTTTATGGTTTGCATCATGCTGTCTTAAAAACATTCTGACAAACGTGGCTCGTTTAGACATCAAAGGGATTAGGACTTGATATTAGTAAACGCTCACTTTCCGTTTTTGGGGGTTGGTAGTTTGTATGCGTAATATTAACAGGCCACATGCGCCAGAGGGCTCGAAGTAAAACGAAACAAAGAAAATCACAATAATTTGAGAATAGGCCAACAATACTGGAATGCTCATTAAATATTCTATGTATTCTACATTTACAATGTTCACATACGTATTATGTTGTATAATCTTTTTATCTTTTTACGATATGTATAAATCTCACAGCCCATGCCAATAGACCAAGGGGAAAACATTTAGCTTTGGGGAAATTATTAAACGCTTTCCTGTGGATAAATCAGTCATGCATCTTAGATTGCACGGTCGAGCGTACCTGGAGTTTAGGTCAATCAGTTGATTGACCTAAACCAATCACGATTTCAGAAGGCTGTAGATTTGAGCCGCTGCTCCAGAAATTTAGTGCATTAAATCTTTTTATGCTAGTGATAAAAGCTTCTTGTATTGTAGAAAGGAAGCGAGAAAAAAGTGGCATGGAAACAAGACTTTTCACAATCCTAAGAGAAAATCTGTTTTATAAAGGTGAACGATAATAAATTGCAGTATAATTTTTAAAGACATAGGTGCGTCTGTGGTTGTCTAGTTTACTGAACTTGTCCACGTTCTTCATCGTAAAAGGAAATTTGCTGTCTTAAGAACAAAGCTAGTTGCTACACTGCGACACACGAATAGAGCCGACTGACATTGTCCATTTTCTTTTATCTTGCACAAAAAAGGACATTTGCAAATATCAAATATTACCACCTAGGCTGCTGCGTACTACAACCCTCTCACGCCACGCTATTAGTTTTAGATGACAGCCATTCAGTTGGGCCAGGAAAGTGCAAAAAGTCGTCCGTCGCTTGTTTGTGACATCAGTGTTTGTTGGGCTTGGTGCACAAATTAAATGACTGGAGGAACTGTTCTGTGTGTATTTAATGCAAGTATAAAAACACTTGCAGCCAGGGAAGCGACTATGGGCATCACACAAATACAGGGTGAAACAAGGAGACGGCAGGCTCTTTAAATCGACCGGAAAATTCGGTTTCTTAACCTATCGCGCTACGACTTTGTGCAGCGTTGCCCACAGATGGTGCATTTTTTTTGTAAAATTTGCAAAGAGCGAACTTACCTGAGGAAAAAGTAAAGAAAGAAAAAGGCTTAGCTCCTATGGAAACGCAGCGACGCTACCGGTCTGCAAACAACACGGCGCCGTTTCGCACGGGAGACAAGAGATGGCGCAAGCGGTCGCGACGCCAACTGCCGCTAACGAACGAGCAGACGAAGCCGAGAGCCGGCGTTTAGCAGACAAGGAACTGCAGTTCCTTGTTGCTACCGCGCCTGTTTTTGTTTCTGCGACTCTCGCCGCCTGCGGAACGCGAGCCGCTTTTGAGTCGAAAGGACCGTCTGCTAAAGTGCCGGCTCTCGGCGCCGTATGCTCGTTCGTTGGCGGCGTTCGTTGCGCCATCTCTTGTCTCCCGTGCGAAACGGCGCCGTGTTGTTTGAAGACCGGTGGCGTCGCTGCGTTTCCATAGGAGCTAAGCCTTTTTCTTTCTTTACTTTTTCCTCAGGTAAGTTCGCTCTTTGCAAATTTTACAAAAAAAATGCACCATCTGTGGGCAACGCTGCACAAAGTCGTAGCGCGATAGGTTAAGAAGCCGAATTTTCCGGTCGATTTAAAGAGCCTGCCGTCTCCTTGTTTCACCCAGTATATTTCATACGCTCATTGAAAAAATTTATGTTATCAGTTGTTTGAACATAATGGTGTGCCTTTTTGAAAGTGTCACTTAATTTTTTTAATTACAAAGAAAATGCACGGTATCGCCTCGGTTAAGAATGGTATGGCCAGAACTAATGTATTGCCCCTAAGGGAGATGCGCTGCACTGCGACGTCACGTTCCTACAGCTATTTATTTTCCGGAGCTTTCTGCTGCTGTCTACGAAGACGATTATTGCTTCTTTTAACATTTTCTGCGTTTTTTTATCTTCTAGCAGTGTTATGAACCTGCGATAAATCTTTACTCTAGTTTTGTAAGGAATCTTTGGGCAATATGGAAAACACTAAATACTGAAGATGTGTTTCGGCGTCGTTCAAATAAAGGCTTGGGCAGGTGTGTGATTCATAATCTGATTATTCTCTGTTATTCTTGTCTTAGGTATTATTCAATCTATTTCTCGTGAGCGAGTGGCAGACGAATAAGGCAGAGCTTGGAAGTCACTGTCTTTTGTTTTGTATCTTTAGTGTGGATTCCTGTTCTGCTTTCATCCTTTTGCGCTGTTGTTATTTACGAGGTTTTTCGCTGGATGTACTCGCGGAATGTGCTGGATTCCAGGCGCTAAGTCAAAGCTATGCTCCTCTATCCTTGGGCCGGCTAACTATGAACGGGAATCGGGGTTCCTGACCGCTGATAGTTCCGCTACAAAAAATGAGATATTGAAGAATGACGCTGCGTCATCGCTGCTGCTGTGCTTCCGCTCGAGCGGGGGACGCAGCAGCTTTTAACTAATACCGATTACGATATAGCTTCGCCAATACTCAAAACTTCTCCAAGAACAGATGGTAGCGGCGGCAAACACGGCAGTGGCGCCTCTAGCGGAATCGGCGTCTACGGAAGCGGACGACGCAATGGAAACGTATTGGCTCTGCGACGTCCTCGAGCTTTGCGAGCCCTGTTTCGTCACCCCAACAGCTGAAATAATTAGTTACGGTCAGTCCGCTTGGAAAGCGGAATCCACTGATCGCAGCTGCAATGACAAACAAGTAACAACGCACGCATAAACAAAGATAGAGAAGTTTATTTGGCGGTCTCGAACGCCTCTCTGGGGATAACATGGCGTTTGAAGCGCGTCTGGGAAACGGAAAAAGGGCGCTTAGCTACTCGAACTACGTCGTAAGAGGTTACCGTTGATCCGTTACAAACTGCGTTGTCACAATTTCTTACCTGAATAGGTGTGCATTAAAACGTGCGCAAACAACATTTTAAGATCACCAGAGCGAGCGCACCAGCCGCTGCAGCATAATAAAACAAAAGTAACGAGAAAAATGACCGTGCAAACACTTTTCAAACTTTGCAGGAAGATGAAGTCCCCGTCCCAGACGAAAATAAAAAGAAATGAGGAACAGTCGCGAACAACGGCGAATAAAACAACCAAGTTAGCAGACGATACAAAGCTATAAATCACCCAGCAAAGACCTCCTCCAACGACGACGATCCTTGCGGCGCTTATAAAAAAAACAAAAAACATAAAATGAACAGTCGCAGCATCGAAAAAAAAGCTTCAATTTCCTTTCTCTCCTTTCTTTCTTTTTGCAGCTGCTTGTTACACGGATGTTTATTTGCTTTCGCCGTGCTGGTAGGAGCTAAAAACAAAACAGGAAAAAAATAAGAAAATCCAGCTCACACTGCCCCGTAAATAAGAGTCGCACGGTGCAATCTGCTACGTGCCAGCAGTGTGACCTTTTTGCTTTCGCGTTTCTTTTCCCAGAGACTTTGGCAGGTTTTTGTTTGCCGGCTCAGCGAACCAGTCCAAAAGTACGTTCAAGTACTTGTTGACGTACCTGTACCTGTCCAGGTAACCTTTGCACACCATGCCTTTGTTTCGAGTGTCGATCAGCGGCCTCAAGTTCGCCTTCAGCTGAACTCTTGTATGGTGCGATACATCATTGAAATGTGTTTTTCGAAAGCACGGCTGATGTTACTGGGTGGGTGACGACCTAACTCCGGAAGGTGGTGTCATTTTCCCATGCAAATATTTCTTGTTCTTCAACAGAATGTCTTTCGTGTTGTTCTATGTTTCTGATTGCAGTTGGACTTATCAAGCATGATGAAAGATCTGACTTGCTGCCCACCCGACTACATAGGACTGGGTGTTCAGTTGTGCATCTGGTCTGTCGTCCGTGAAGTTCTTCGCGATCTCCGTGGAGTCGTCATATTCGTCTGTTGAGGCGTCAGTGGCGATTTTGAGGCCAGACTCTGAATAGCTCTTCCAGTTTAATTGGAATTCTGCAGTAACGTAATTACTCTCGTTTGTTCGGTCTTTGGGAAGCGGAACAAGGATTTCCCACCACATCGCAAGAACTTATTTTTGCAGTGGTAGGCAGCACATGGCATGCCTGCCATCTCCAAGTATAGGGTGGTCCAAGTCACCAGGCTCGACCTAAAATGGACCGTAAAAATCGACGCCTGCACGTAGCAATCTAAACTTTTCGTCAAAGGTGTATTTCACAGGTCGTTTTTCCCTTGTAAAAGTACAAAGTGTAGTTCTCTTTCTGTAAAAAATAAGGCCAAGAAACTTGCCAGGGTCTACAGCGGGCAGCGACGCAAACGACAGGGGTTCAGTAGCGGGGTGTGTTTGGCGTTCGTATTGATAGATGGCGTCGGGAGCAGCGTTCGAAGGTGCAGCCGACCAGCGAAAGAATGCAGACGACACGCAGACGATATCCGTTGGCAACAAAAGCGCCGCCGTTATGCAGACGCGTTTTTTTATTTTAAGTTTCGCTTTTATTGTCTGCATTTAGTTTCTTTAACTGAAGGTACATTTCAAAAATATTATGTTCATTTTAATAAATCACGGTGGTCGCGAGCCGTCGCCATAAGGAGGTAGCGCCATCTATTAATACGAACGCCAAACACACCCTGTTACTGAACACCTGTCGTCTGCGTCGCTGCCCGCCGTAGACCCTGGCAAGTTTCTTGGCCTTATTTTTTACACAAAGAGAACTACGTTTTGTAATTTTACAAGAAAAAACCGACCTGTGAAATACACCTTTGACGAAAAGTTTAGATTACTACCTGCAGGCGTCGATTTTTACGGTCCATTTTAGATCAAGCCTGGTGACTCGGACCACCCTATATGCGCTGGTGTATGACCGAAGGCGGCCGGTTGATCAACAAACGATCACCCAGAGCAGACGTGCCGGCGTACGCAAATAGAACCGAATTGAAATGTATAACCAGCTTGCACTATTTTTAACATTTTGAATAAATACCAAAAGGGGTATATGAAGATTTCGGATTAGAAACTAAATCGAAAGCAACAAAAGGAGGTCATCGCAGACGTCAGTGGAAGAAAACAACGAAAACAAAGTTGCAGACGCCTCTCAAAATGTCCGGGCACGAGTAGCAGACGAAACGGCGCTAGTGAGCGCCGAAGCGAAGAGAGTAAAAAGTAAGCCAAATAAGGCAAAGCAAATACGTGATGGTTCTGACAAAGTCAAATGCGCGGTAGTTCAAACGTCAAATAGAAAAAAAAAAAACAAAAAACATGAAAGCAGGAGGAAGAAAGAATGCGGCGGCGTAATGTCGCCTCAAACATAAAAAAGAAAGTAGACTGAAAAATGCAAGGAGTTGAAAGGCGGCACAAAGGGTGCCGATCTTTATCGTGGAAGACGAGGAAGACGTTCGTCATCCCGGCCCTAACAATCGGAATTTGTGCACCGTACGTAACATAGCCGAAATCACCTTTATTTGCACTACAACGCTCTTCTTTTTTTTTCTTTCTTTTGCACGCGCGAGAAGTCTGCTTTTTTGTAACTCCACTTTTATTAATTTCAGTAACAGCGTCTAATTTGCATGTGCACAATCGCCTTTTCCCAGAGCATACTGACATCACAGTAACGTACATGGTTCGCAATTGCCTTTTGCTTCTTCATCTGGAGACGATCTTAACGGGATCAGCCAGCTCGCCTATTCGACAAAATGGTTATAAGCAAGATATTCATTAGAAATGGGAATTGCAACAACAAAACGAATTGATTAATAGGAACAGCAAAGTTGAAACGTAGCTAGGTTCTAAAATGTTTTTACATTGCCCTATCTCAAGAAACAGCGTGAAGGTACATTCATGTTTTGTACGGCTTACAGAAGTTGTGATAGAGTGTTTTCTTTAGGAGATCCTCAAAATTGCAACCTGAAAGCTCTAACATCTTTCACACGCGAAGAAAATGTCCTTCACTCAAGGTGTGGCTCCTATTTTTTAACATTCAAAGCAGCGAATACCCGTAACTATTTTTGTTTTATTGGTCGCCTCGCGCAGAGATAGGCAAAACAAATGCGTCGTGGAGAATTCGTCTGCTAGCGGAGACTCCGAGGTCGCCAGGGACGCTGCGATCACTTTTCCCCAGCCCAGTGCCCCAGTTTCGGCTGTTTTATACTAATAATCCGCTTTGAGATTGCATATGACTGTCAATTTCTTTTCAGAGGCAAAGTAGGTAAAACGATCAGGCCACAACAGCCTCGCTCGCTGCACGTGGCCAACAATAAAATGTGCTATTGCTCAACTAGGTATGTACTGGCTTTTTGTCAACATCATGAATTCAAATTAATGTTTATCACAAGTAATATATGCATATATATATATATATATATATATATATATATATATATATATATATATACGTGAGGGTGTTTTCGGTCGCTGCAAGAAGAAGACAAATGCCGGTTGTTTCCTGGTCCAGATCTATTTCAGCACGAGCTACCCGCCCAACGTGTTTTTACTGCGGCATTCCTGGGCACGTAGCACGGTTTTGTCGACGTCGTCAGGCTGATGAAAATGCCACTTGGCAAAGCAGACCATGCTACGAAAGACACTACAACTCCCAGTCCTCTCAAACATGGCCGAAGAGATACTACTTCAACAGAAATTACAACGACGACTACCAGCGCCCGGACTCACCTCCACGCTACGAAAGACCACGATCACCGTTTCCTCGTCGTAGAGATCGGTCAATCTCGCCAATGATCCCCGCACGCCACCCATCGTCTTCTCGTCCGGAAAACTAGGCCTCGCAGTTTCCGTAGGTAAAACTGCAAGCACTCTATTCCAATATAACCCTTCTCGTTCCCCCACAAACCTCATCAACATTACAATCAATAATCATCATTTCACTGCACTTGTGGATACGGGTGCGGCAGTATCTGTTATGCACATCGACGTATGCAACCAACTGCGCAAAGTAAAACTCCTTTGAGAAACTCTTTCCTACGCAGCGCTGGAAGCGAGCTGATTCCAGCCTCCGCCATTTGCACAGCCACCATAGTCATCCAAGACCTCCTCTACATTGTAGAATTCATAGTCTTGCCAAAATGTCCGTACGAAATTATTCTTAGTTGTAACTTTCTTCAATCTGCACATGCGATCATTGATTACAGAACTTTAGAATTATCGACAGACGCAGATACGTACGCTCACGCGGTTCATTCAGAACAAGACAACAAGCTACGCCTCATCGAAGATCCAGAACTTCTGCTTCACCAGACGTCGTTGCTTTACTTGAAAACACCCCTCACTTGACAGGGGATATTCTCCCTGGCACCACACCATGAAGTTCTATTGGGAAAAAGAATAATTGTGCTTCTCGCGCCACAATATATATATATATATATATATATATATATATATATAAAATATATAGAGAGAGAGAGAGAGAGAGAAGAGAGAGAGAGCTAAGCGGTATACTGGAATCTAGAATCAACTTGCACTCTTCCTTAAAAACTACTTGTGCAACTCAGCATGCCAAATGCCACGTGGCGAGAAATGATCCCGTTCGTCGCCATGGCGACGAAGTACCGCTGCTGCCTTCCGTCTCAAACCGCCGGTCTTGACTTTGCTCCCGAAGCAAAGCTTTGGAACTAAATACCCACAAAACTATATAAACTATAAAAATAAGTATGCCTTAGAGTTCAAAGATGCTCATTAAAATAAAGATGACCGTAAGAGCAAAATAAAATACTGAAACGGAGTTACTATTTGTTTTGTTATATCGTCATTAATTGACTGTTTCTTTTTGTTTTAAACACCTATATCTGCGTGTATTTTTTGTATTTACAGTTGTAATATGACCTATTTATATTCATTTTGTTCCTCCGCTCCTCAGTGAGAAGGCAGATGCTTGTAAAGCAACATCTTAGTTGCTTTTGATATCGCCTTCCCTCTCGAAAGGAAGAAAAATAAAAGGTTTAAAGAAGTCCAAATTCAACGCTTTTCAATTCCAATACAAGTAATATAATGTGTGACCATATCGAGGAAGATTACCACTAAATTTGTTTATTGCATTTTCGCTGTTATGGATTCAACGAAAGTAATAAGTTACAACCTCGAGCGTACACAACAAGGATAGTGTTTTGTTTGGCAACGCGCCAGGTATTTGGCGGTAGGCTGGAAGAAGATCACCCTTCGGTCAATTATATTATGCTTCGTAGAAAATGTCCGTAATCCAACTTTACACAGCTGAGAATCATTTTATAACTCTATTAGCAAATGTGACATGCCTTGTTGAATGAAAATAATAACTAATGTGCACATTGCGCGAATTGTTACACATATTAGCCTTTAATTCCATGCGCATGTTCAACCGCTGAATAATTGATTGACTGGCTTAAAGTGATCACTGACTGGATTAAAGTGGTCATATTACTACTTCATCATTTGTTTCGTAGATGAAAGATTTAAATGACGCTTAGAGATTACAGGAGCAGCCCCTCAAACTTGTAAAAACTGTCCTCATAAAAATGTCATACTAATTAAGTTAGCACTCTTCCAGGTTTTGCGAGTCTAAAAGTGCGCAGTTCCTGCAATGCCGATCAGGCCCCGTTCGTTTTTTTATAAGAATAAATATAAACCGTGTGCTGCCAAATGGCAATTTTTTTGTTAGTAACAAGTGGTTCTGATATTTCTTATTTTAACCAAAGTTTGGGTGCTTTCGAAGTTCTAAAGATTGTCATTTTGCGTGCTTGACAAGGATGTCAGATTCCCAAAAGAAAAATATTAAACTCTCCATAGCATCCAAAAGATCGACATACTTTTTAACACATTCTTTTTTATTATTTTTTCTTGCGAGTTTTTTTGTATACTATAATCAAAAGAATCACCTCACAACCACGCACAAACAAACAATACAGTAAAACCCTTTATTTTTGCTGCCCCTATTGTTTCGCGAATCGTTCACAGAGGACATTATCGCGGCCACTAAATTTCGCGAATTCCAGACGCGCGCATCGAAACTTTTAAAGACCGAAATTTTCACGTGCCCTTAAAGTTCGCGAATATTTCAATTCGTGAAATTCTAGAAAATTACGGGGTCGCGTACATTAAGAGTTTTACACTATTCTGCGTTAATTGGTATTTTACTCCTCTTTGACAACTTGAGAAATGCACAGTTCAGGTTTCCCCTTTTTGGTATACGATTGAATGTAGAAGTTGATGAATAGTCCAAGAACCACGAAGGATTGCGGAAGGGCGATCAGTATGAGTGCTTTGGGGTATCCACAATCGTACACGAGAGGAATGCACGCATGTAGGGTGAGGAAGGTGATCTGGAAGATCTGCAGCCTCGTGAGGTACCTCTTCCACCACAGGTGTTTCTGAACTCTGGGTCCCAGTGCGGAGAGGAAGTAGTAGCCGTACATCACGACGTGGACGACAGTGTTCAAGCATAGGACCATGATCAGCTGACCGCCACCGCCAAAGGCGAGGTACACCCAGCCGTTGAGCACAACCAGAAAATGGTGAACGACATGCAAATAGGTAATATGAGAAAACTTTTTCGTCGCGACGAAGAAAAATGTGTCCATGAAGTCGACAATCCGCACAAACAGGTACCACCAGGATATTCGCAGAATTTCCATCTCGTGTACCTTAAGTGAGTAGTCAATGCCTTGACAGAACACACTGTAGTTTCCACTGACGTACGAGAGACGCATGTACTTCACGAAGAAGAAAGCGTTCGCAATCACCTGGAACAAGTTGTAAGCCATTATGGCCCGCTTGAGGTTGTAGGGCCTTGCGGTTCATCATCCATCTTGGACCGGCTATCTTAACAACATAGAGGTAGCCGAGACACACTGGGAGCATGAACCTCAGGTCACCCGTGAGGCTCCAGCCGAAGGTCCTTGGGTCTCGTAAAGAGTTCAAGTAGGCGTATTTCTCACTCACTTCGGCGACCAATCTAGATGCCGTCGTCGACGCCATTGCGGTTTGGCAGTTAGGCTGATGTAGTTCTTGAAGACTTCACAGTGTGCACAGGTTCGCATGTGGGTCGTGATGCAGCTTCTCTCAGGCCATAAAATGAGCGATAGCTAGTCGCCCGCCCTCTTAAATTATTTTCGATCTCTCTCACGACCTTGGAGGAAGATACTGGAAGGCGCGCGATGCGGCTCCGGGAGAGACTAGCAGCGTCCTTGATATGAGGAAGGAAGCGGGTAAACACTCCAAAGGGTATTAACACGTGTCCCGCTCTTGAGGGTCAAGCAAGCCGGCGCAGTGGAGAGTAGACGTCATTGCGAAAGACGGCAGGTGTTCGTCTGATAATTTTAGCTCTGTGGTTTGTAGATCTCAAACAAAAACAACCGCGCTATCAATTAGACTTAGCATTTTCATAGCGCCAGCTGTCTGAACACTGCAGGTGCCTTTCGGCAGCTGTAGGTTGGCGCAACTATAAATTTCCTTAACTTTTTCTTTCTTTTTTTATTCCGATCGCTTGCACTTCATCATTTCAGTCGTAGACGTCAAGTCAGTGGCTTTCTGGACTGAGACCCGTTTCGTCGTCCCCTAAACTGTTGTTTATTCGTCTTTTGTTTGTTGTAAATTTTGTTACTGAACCAAAGCTTGTCTTAATTTTTTTAAGTTTCCTTTTTTTGCATAATAAAACAAAACGTTCTCTTTGTTTTAGTCAATCGGTCATCTCCTATAGCCAAGGACGGCTCTTCTTCGACCAGGAAATACTTACAGTTGAAATGAAACAAACCTGTACAGGTATGTCAAGTGCTTCCAGAATAATTTTCCATGACCAAAGCATTTCAAATGATCCCGATTACAACTACAAACTATATATGCTGGTTAAGGGTCGCAAAACGCAAAGCTTCTTGCAGCTCTCAGATAAGTAATAAGACCGTCATAAATACAAACCAGGCACACCTCCATCTCGTAGATGGTAATCAGGCCTAGAGGTCCATCCAAAGCAATTGCTCTCGTTCGATGCCTTGAAAATTACCGAGAAACGAGAAATGACCGCCCCAGGTGTAACAATACTTGCCAGGCCAAACCGAAGGTTAAATCTGCTCGTTATAGACGCATAACAATAAACAAAAAAAAACACGATGCTATGAAAGCTTTGCTTTTGTACGCACCATTAAATTAGACCCTACCCATGCGTGCTATCTTTTTTCCTCGTGAATCGGCAATAGGTATATTATACGGAGTACCGTAACACTCCAAGGACGCTGATTTTCAGGTGAATTAACGCGCTCTGGCACCTGTCTTCCCTTTTTGTCGATTAGGCAAGTCCAAAGTCGTAAAGCTTGACCGCCCTCTCTGCAATTTTACAACAGTTCATTCATGGCTGGACGATTAACAAAGATACAAGATGAAACCGTATATTGAAAATTTTCAACAATGCTTAAAATGCAATGGGTTAATTCAGGGTGCAAAAAATTAAGTTTTTAATCAAATAATTTAGGGGGATTTATTTGAATCAAAATCAGGTTCGTTTGATTTAAATAGGGTCTTTTTTATTTAGCTCTGTCATGAAATCAGGCCACTTTTTAAATAAAGACTTGTCGGCTAAATGTTGTTTTTAAAAATGGAAGGTATTTTCTGCAGCGCACCCTCTCACTAAGAAAAGATGTGCAAAGAGATATATATGCCGCCAACTTAATTGCGTCACAGAGCACAATATAACTCGAGTTTGGCGTTTTCGGTTTTTATTATTTCAAAATTCGGCGTACTTTTTTTCGGTTTTCATTCCTAACAGAAGTTTCCAGTTGGTTGCGGTGAATATTTGTACACTCATAAACTTCTCGGTTCTTTCCGGTTTATTGACGGAAAACAGTATACTGGCGAAAATGCAATATTTAAAAGCGTTTGTTTAAAATGTATAGTGAGCAAACCACCAGGTACTGGTTTTCTTACTTGTTGCTGTTTGTGGCAACCGACGGGACCTGTTCTGCAATACGCACAGGGGCCCTATCGTCATCTGACATTATCGTCGAGTGCCCGTATTTGTACACAAGGCAAACATGAACTTTTTCTACCACTTCGGTGGAGAGGCAAAATATCAATATCTATAAATTTGTAAGCACTGTACTCAGTGCGTTTTTCCCCGTTTTCACGACTGCGAGAGGTAGTGAATTCATGCCGACCACAGACACGACACTAAAACAATATAGTATTTATGTCCCCTCTAGTAGACATAAGCTAGGGGTGTTAAAAAATGTGCGGCATTTACGGACGCCCTTGATCTTAATTGTTCAGTTCACGATTAAACTCTCTTTTTGAACAAAGAACTCGGCACTACGAATCCCTATCAGGTGAAAAAAAAAACAGATTTCGTCCTGAAGAACCCTGCGCCCCCGGAGCTTTTGTTGAAAGTTGAACCGACCTCGGAGAAAAGCTGAAAACTGCCAAAGGAAGTGGTCATACGGTCAGCAATGAGTCACCCCCCCCCCCGCCCACTCACCCCTCCAAACGCCCTCGGAAATACTGACCTTTTTCAGTCTAAAACCGAATTCGGACAAATGAATTCGGCATACTTTTACCAGTTTTATTTGGTTTAAGCCAAAAACGCTGAACCCTGAATATGACTGAGGACGCTTTACTTTTGACGTGAATTACGCAATACGCTTTGCAGCTTGATTTGTGCAACGCGCAGCTCGATTTCTGCACTGAATGAGCAGACTTTGTTTTACAGTAACGCATCAATAAATCAAGGTATGTGTCGTAAATTCGTGTTTATACTCTAGAAACCCTTGTAAAAAGGGCTGTTATTATGTCTCAGACTTTGGGCTCACATAGCGAAAAATGAACATAAATATGAAAAAAAAAAGGCGTATGACATTCCAACCCCAACAAGCAGCTGAAAGTTATGTTATGGCACGTTGCGGTTTTTATTCAGCAACTTGTAAATAAACACTAGTTCACCTGTCTTCTCGGTACCAAAGTTGTTTCCGAGTTGGGAATGCACTAATCTAAACGACGAGAACATTATACCAATAGCAGCCGTCTGTGCAACGCTTGTGAAAAGTCGAGTAACAACTTGGAGAACAGCTGTGGCGGGCTCTCCAAGGGCACTGCCATGGGACTTCCACCTGTCAATCGGCCTCACCAAACAGGGTCGCTGTAAATGGGGAGGACTTGACTTGGAACTCAATGAGTGCAGAGCAAAAACCTGTTCCGCAGTAGGTCTTCTCTGCGAAAGTAAGGGCCTGGATCCTCTCATTTTCAGTGGGCTGAAAACGTTCTGCACAAACTGGATCCACCATGCAATTCAAAAAGTGCACGAGAGTCAATGCCTGCTTGTAGCGTTGTCGGAAGCACGCAAGCTTTCCTTCATCGACTTACATATATCTCGATTTTTCTCCAGGCTCCTTCCAAGCTTCCACAACCTCTGAGAAGGTGCAGAAAGAGCGCTGCGCGAATTCTAAGGAAACTGTGATGGGCTTCATTTAGTCAGCATCTCTTCTACGTACGACTTTATTCGGAGGCTTGCTAAATTTCAGAGCGCAGCTCTTAGGCGCTCGTTTCCGGGTTTCGCAGCGTCGCCGTCGGCTTCGGCGTAACCGCGCTAAATTTAGCGGTAAACTTGACGTCACGTGACCTCAACACCAATTCAGTATTCCCGCTAAATTTAAAGGTAGGAAATGGCGTCACATGATTTGCTGTGACGTCACCAATGAACAAATTCAGTTTCTCCGCTAGAGTCAGCGGGAAAAATTGACATCACGTGCCATCAACCGCATTTCAATGCCCCGCTATGTGTAGCGGAAAAATTGACGTCACGTGCCTAACACCAATTCAGT